>DWLR01000821.1:0-21738 GCA_018246295.1 Papilio alexanor hazarajatica | reverse complement strand
GTGTCGTGCTCCAACGCGGTGCACAACGTGGGGATCCGCAGGAGGCCCGACGGACGGCTGGCGCTGGGGTTCGCGCGGCGTGGGGAGCGCAGCTTCCCCAGCGTGACGTCACTGCTGCGCCACCACCGCCGGCGTCGGCTGCTGCTGGTGGCCGCCGGTGACGTCATTGGCGCCACCACGCTCAACGACACGCCGCACTACTACCAGACACCCAGCAACGTGCCCGTGTTGCATGTGTGACGTCACTGTCACGTTACGTCACGACAAAAATATTGAATTTCTATAGTTACATCACACGTGCACTTCAGTCAGTGTGACATTGTCGGTCGTAGAAACGAGTATCTACTCTTATGATGATGTAAGTACTTATAGATGTTAAATTTTATCAAGTCTGCTATGGCTTACAGGTGACATCAGTAGCGTTGAGGTGTTAGATACATGACGTCACGATTTGTCGTGTGCGTGAAGTTAACTATTAGACTCGTAAAAGAACCTGTCAATTTTTGTCACACAAATCCGAATAGATGTTAAATCATTTTTCAGCTTCCAAGATTATCTTTAATCAGGATCACATCATCTAATGTTTGGCGTTTTTATCACATCCAGATTTTGTAAAAGAAACTGCTTACAATTATATACACAGTTTAATTATGCAGACATAAGTTAAAACTAATACGAATTGTCGGATCTAATCTTGACATACAGCATGTTGCAGTTTTGTATTCCCATAGCGTCACGTAAATCGTAGACTCGTTCTACGAAAATGACATGTCCTTTTTAATTAAGAAAATACTTTTAGAACACATTTTTTGTACGATCATTGGGGAATATTGTATTAAAATGTATTACAAGTCTCAACTTGAAATATTTTGCGACGCCGCGGGGTTTCTTTTTACTTGTGAATATCTAACAGTGAGACATTATTTTAAATTCAGGTATAAAAACAATTTATTTTTATCATAAATCAAGCTACATTATACAATATTATTATGAAATACTACGTATATTATAATAAATATAACTACTTTGCTTTACTTAGTTTGCTTCAATAAATAATGTTTTGGATGTTAGTATTGATTTTACATAAAAAACGTTTTACTGTCGATGTTAAGAGAAGTTCTTGAGTCGAGGATTTCATGCAGATGTTAATAGATTGTGGTGGCACTTAATGATTTAGTTGATGAAATTTGTTGCTTGTGGAGGTGGGGGACAGAAAATGTTAGTTAGTTGATAAGAAGATTCTTAACGCAATAACAAAACGCAATTGTTTTTCCAATCCCATACGTAATATTTATCAATCGATTTCAAAAAAGGAGGTTCTCAATTCGATTGATTTTTATGTTTGTTACCTCAGACTATGAATCGATCAAAAAATGTAGGAAAGTGGACATTCGTATGTTAGTCCCATTTTATTTTGAATGACATTGACATATTGGTAGATTAAGTTCTATTTAGATTGAATCTATTTACAACGAGATGTAGCGTGCCTATAAATGAATTATAAATAAAATCTGTATAAATTTGAAGTCGGTTTTATTTTTGTTAAAAACTTTTAAAATATTTGGCTCTTATTGAACATTACGTGCTGATGTCAGCCCAGCTGCTTTTAAATCTTGGTTCTTACAATTTTTTTTGTGGTACTTAATCATTCTTGAAGTGTGGCGGACCCGCACAACTGTCACGGGCGCAATAACTGTCGCTAATCTTAGTCTGAACTCCGGAGGTCGACACTCAATCTGATTTCGTTAAGAATTCCGAACGCGGATGACTTTCCATTAATCAAAAAGAAATCAAGGTATTTTACACCTTTATTTATTTAAATTAAGAAATAAGAATATAATATAAATAAAAATATGAATATTATATTCATTTATAATCGCTTATCTTATCAATTTAATTTCGTTTTATGAGTATTATTTGTTTTCTTTTCGTATTTTCTTTTTTTCGTTTTTGCGTAATTCTAGATACGAAAAATTAATGGAACTCCAAGTATATGTGTACGCAATATTATTTTTAATGGCTGTTTGTTTCCAAAAGAAATAAAAAAAACTTCAAAAATTATTTTCTTTCCTCAAAATTGGTAATATATTTGAAAATGTATGTCTATATAAAACTGCGGCTCTTTTTTTCTTTATCGATCAAAAGATGCACTTGCTCGTTATAACCACTTTCTACTGTAAAACATTTTAGAATAGAATAAATCGAGTTAACTATTTAGAAAGGAGCGAGAAGGAGTCGTGATACGGGGACTTTTTAATCACTTTGCGAATGTAATTTCCATTAAGTTATAAATCTCTACAAGATTGAAGATAAATCAGGAAAGGCTTTTAAGTATATTAAAATTGAAAGCACCGACCGTTTGTTATTCAAATTACTGTAAGGGTTATTTCTTTTTTTTTTCGTTTTATTGTTTAAAAAATAAATGCTTTTACATGTTTAATAGCAATTATTACGGCAAACAAAGAGAGCTCTCTTAACCTATACAATAAAAAATGTAATAAAATGAGTTGAGATGTAAATTGTGTTTTCTTTTGATCATCCAAATTCATTTTTACAGTTGTCACAACATTTTATGTACACTTTTGATAATATCAAATTATACACACACATATATGTGATATGTACACATATAAATTGGTTTGGTCCTTGCTGGATGCCGCAACTACTACCGAACTTCACATTAGACAATAACCAATCAGTTGAACCGCAGTTAATTCAATACATTGCTCCTATAAATAGACGCAGAGCGCGTTAAATGGAATAGTTTAGGCTGGTTAATTATGCATGTAAATGCACTAATTACACTCTCGTAGTGTTTAACTATAACATGGACGTGTAGTTTGTTTACAAAGGTATCATTTAGTCTATATAATCTATAACATACTTATTATTTAATTGCTTTTGTATCGCCACTGATTGCTTTATTGAATCATCTACAGCTACGCCGGGCTTGGGGTGGCAGAGCGCAAAAAGTGTTCAGCGTTAACTTGTTAACAGTAATTGAGATTGGGTTTTAAATTGAGAATGGGTGGTATCCGAAGTCTAAGGTCGCCGACTCTTCGTGACTAACCGTACAAAGTAGAAGCTTTTATATAATTTTTAAACAAAATTCTCATAAATGCGTTCTCATAAGAGTATTATAATCATATATTGAGTTCATTATTCTTTATACGTGATTTGGAACAATGTGATCGGCACTAAGATTTCAATGCTGTCTTAGAAATAAAGTTAATGATATTTGATCGTGCATAACTTCGGCAAGAACAACTCAACTAACCAAATGGCACTTGTGATCAACACCAGATACGTTTTCCTTGGTTTCGTTTATAAAGTTCTTACAAAATTTGATGATGCTTTTGTTATCATAGATATTGAAAAAAAAAAAACTACCAACCAACATTGAAGGATACGATTTCAATTCGGAATTGATCGGTGTAATTCAATTCCCTCGGAAAACCTGACGCGATCCCGGGAACCGCTGTGTTCTGCACGTCCCCGTGTACGCGGCTTCCGTAACCAAGACGATTCCAAACTTTAAACGTAAGGAAAGTAATTCGATTGTAGAGCATCTCCAACATAACATTTTTCTTATGTCTATGACTTTATGATTATTACTAATTTATAATTTAGCTTAAGATTTAACTTAAAGTGGTGATAAGATGTCAAAAGTTGAGATACTAAAATGAATCTTGTGGTATTATTCTAGAATTCTGTGATATGTTTGTAAAATCGTGAGATTTTATTTACGGTTTAAGGTTCAATTCATCGATTAATTTTATAGATACATACGTATGCGTTTCATATGTATGTACGTCTGTATTGATGGCGTGATGACGTGACGCTAATGGACGGCTTCCCAAAATTATAGGGGTCGACCAAAGTTTATTTTTCGATTAGTAAATGTGATAGGTGAGTAATGAGCCTCTGATTATTGTTATCGACACCGACACGTGCTTCCACGAACAACAAAAGCCGGGGTCACAATGAACATGGCAAAATGGAAACGCAATTATTTGTGTATTAGGAACAATATTGTCACATATTTATATAAATATTAAATCAATTGTAGAAGGAAATTGTCTATTGAATAGTTTACTACTCGGCAATAGATGGCGCTGTATTGTCAAAATTAAAAATATTAATCTATTCATAACAAGTAAGGCGTTTTTGAGTCTAATACACGAATCAATTTCCTTATCTTAGTGAGTTTCTTACTTTGCTGAGTTAGGATATTTCTTTTTTAGAGAATAAGGGGGCAAACGAGCAACGGGTCGCTTAACACCATGTGATCCGACGCCCATGGACATCCGCAATACCAGAGGAGTTCCTCGGCAGGTGTCCTCAGTAGTAGTGGTTCTTAATCGCATACATTTATAAATATTACTATTGAATTTAACAACATAGAATTTCATTTTGACTAAAAATGTACATGTTAAAAGAGATTGGGCGCTTTTACCTTGGGAGAATGGGCAGGAGTTATCGAGTGAGTTGTTCACTTCATCGCCGTTTTTTCGTTATTATGACCACTAAGAGTACATTTTTTGATTTATAAATTCATATTATGCACAGGTAAGTTTGTTTCGATTTTTGTATTCATTGCACAGCAAAATGTTTGCGACTTTCAAATTAGAACAACTAAACTAAAGGTTATCCGCGGATTTGCGTCGCGAACGCTCGCGAAAGCTGTTTGTATGATAATAATTCATGAATAATATAACAAAAGAGTAGACTGAGTGCAATTTATGCAAACGTCAGGCGAACTGAATGTCACGAAAATATCACCCTGCCTTTACATAGCAATACCCAGATGTTTTTATATATATATACGTGATAGAGAAAAATACATAAAAATATTCGAGAATTCTTTGTAAATCGTTGATTTATTTTCCTCGTAATTTTTTAAAGAAAAGGGAAAGGAGATTATATGGTTAAGATGACGTTGAACAAAGTTATTTGAAATACTTACGCCCCGCGTGATTCTCGTTTCGCATCGAAATGAGATCACGTAGTCATAGGGTGCGTGAGAATTTATTTGTTTGTGGCCAACCTTGGAACATGGAGGCAGCTGTTAAAGATTGATAGGATAAATGATGTATGTGATAGTAAATGTGTACTGTGCGAATAAATTGCGATTTTATTTTCGTAATACCTGTTTTGACAACTATGTTTTTTATTAATCACAAGAATTACCTACTGTGAAACTTGGCTTACTTAGTGAAGTGATTAAATCTTAGACATTCTCACAGTTTAAAAATCTTAGATTGGAGTATTACTTTTTATACTTTTTTTTTAATATTGCAAGACGCAATGCTATTTAAACCATAATACATTTATCATTAAAGAGTTTGCATTATTTCGGATGTTTTGAAACCTAAAGCAAGATTTTTTATTTACTCGTGAGAGTTAACAATGTTGTCTAAACGATAACAATTTCTCCGGAGGCTTCTTTGCAAATTGTTGCCCAGTTAGATTGTTGTGTTTTAAAGAGCGCAGTTTTCAATACAAGTTATTTAAATGGATAAACTTCTAAATTGCCATACTAATTTGCTTATTGAATATGTTTTGCTTAAAATAGATGTGCCTTTAAGTAATTTAAATGTTTGGTGACTTAATGTAGAAGACAGATGAGTCCAAATTGGGGTATTCAAGGTGAATGCTGTGGTTTATTTTTCTGTTACAGCTCTATATCTGGATGGCTTCGATACTTTTGGAAACAAGCTTTAATTATTTCTGTAAATAGATGACGCACATTTTGTGTCAGAGAAAGTGCTACGTAAAATCTGGGTAGTCTGAATCACCACCAGGTGGTGGTAAGTAGCCACATAAGATCTGGTGAAATGTTTAATACTTTGCCGCCTATAAAAATTGAAAACGTAATTTTATGTACAAGTCTCATTACGTTCAACATACTATACATAATGTTAGTAAGGCATTTTATTAAATCTGTGCTGCGTAGATTGTTAAGTAGCGAATATTGTTTATCATCCGCAATCGCCTCACGTAGCGAGGGAAAAGTCGCCCGTGAATTGTCCCGAAGCCGCAGGAACGATAGAAGCCGATATTTAATTCGATATTGAATTAAATATCGGCTGATTTTATCGAATGATTTTTCTATAGGAATGTAAAAAAAAATCAAACTGCCCGTGGCTGTGGGGAATAAAACTTCAGGTATAACTGTCACAAATACAAAAAAAAAACAAAATCGCCTTTAAAATTTTTATAATTCTTCCGTTTTTGGGATAAAAAAAACATGTACGGTACAATATCTTGCCATAGCATACTACAGAAAATTAATATAAGCGCAATTAACACACAAAAATGTCAGCTAGAAATAAAAGAAAACAACGCGTGCTAAGAGCACCTGGTTTTATTTATATTATTTTTAGCCACGCTACGTCTCATTAACAATCCATTAAATCCAAAAAGTACCTGTCTACCAATATGTAAACTTTCGGTATATTTTCAGAACCCAGATTTCAATGGCATTCAAGATTAAATGGGACCCTCTTGCATATATTTCATTTCCATCAAAATATATATATTATTTGTATATGAATCGTTTCATAAATTAGAAAGTTCTGCGGTAAAAACGTGGATAAATTAAAACATCAAAAGAATTTGAATTTGGAATAGTTAGAATTTCCTGTTTAAACAAAGAATTGTTTAAACAGGAAACAAAAGGAGAAAAAAACTACCCGATCCAAATAAATGGGACACTGAGAAAATATATTTTATACTTCTGCGTTTTTCTTATCTGTCTCCTAACATACCACGCATCTTTGTCTTATTTTGTCCTCAGGGGTATATATGTAGCAATTATTTAACATTAGCTTCTTCCTAAAATAGTCAGTGTAAGTGTATTACTGTAAATGTTATCTACATATATTGTGGTAGTCTGGTGCAAGGAGCGTGCTTCAAAACAAACGTTCGAATTGTACAAAGAAAACACATGTATTTTTGTTTTTCAATTTGCTCACGATTCGATCAAAATTCTCTGTCGATCAATATCTATAGGCAGTATCGGGAAAACGTTATTTTTTACTAACCTTTTCGTTTTGTGCGATACGTGAGCCGAAGAACCAATGTTATATGGCTTATTTTTACTGAAGTCTTTTTCTATATTCTCTCATATATTTGTCACCGACAGATTGTGAACTACATCAGTTGATAAACGCACTAGGAATATTTTGACGATTTGTCTTCGACTGTTTTTAAATTGTCGACAAATGACACGTCAACTTCTGAATGATTCGTACAGTTGACAATTTGATGATGGTTTAAAATAAATAAATACATACATACAGTAAATAATTGCTGATGAAACTATTAAATGAAAGCAACCAAGCATTAATTGTATGATGAAAAGGATGCCATTCCACGGCTGGAAGGAATCTAAGAACGATTTAAAATGAGATGTAGAATATTATATGATGATAATAAAATGTATTACAGAAAATTATATGTCAAAAGTAAAGTGTAGAAATAAAATAAAGTGACGTAAATAGAATAAAGAAAAATTTAAAGTACCACATTTTAGAAAAAAACTAGAAAGATACGGGCAAACACAACAACTGTAAACCTATATAATCCTGTCTAAAGCTTTTAAGAGACAAATCGATCTCCCGCCTCCTTTCAATAGGCAGGCAGCGAGCGTGACGCGTTTTTCTAGGAGACCTTTTGCCCCGAACGTGATCCGATTCTGGAGTCTTACAACATTTAGTGCTTAGGAAACTACGCAATTGAGATTGAATAAAAAGTTAAGTGGGACATTATTTCAGTAGAATAAGTAATCAACGTAAGGCCACTGACGTTAGAAGTCACACTGGACTTAGTATTTTATTGATTTTATTTTACCAAAGTCGCTAGCATAAGGTTTCCTTATAGCTTCTTAAAATCTCTTATTTAAATATGTGTCAATCAGTGTTTGATATCTGTACTGAAAAATGTTGTATGTATAATGAATTAATTTATCTTTAAACTTAAAAGACTCTGATAAATGACGATGCAAATGTCTCAGTAAAATATGTTATTATTTACGCAATATCAGTATCATGTAAAATGTAAAATGTTTTTCAAACGGAGTTATAAAAAATGAATTATCAATTGATAATGGACCTGAAACTTCTCTTTATGAGAAAAAGCATTAAAAAGAAATCTATACATAATACAAAACCTTATATTTTTTAAAGATTCATATTTTGTTATAAATTACAATTTGATGATTTATGCTATCTGAATGTAACAAAAAAATTCTCCTGGGATGGCAGAATGAAGTTTACTGAAATGAGCACGATCATAATAAGGCACGATTTCTCGTACTGCATCATTTAACGGTTAATTTTAAACTGCTCTAAAAGGTGGCTGGAAATTTTACGTTTCCCACTTAACTTCTAAAAAGTAGTGAACAATCGTTTTGTCAGAATGTTCATATCAAACGAAATGAATTAAATGAATATTTTAGTAGATTATTAACCAAATAAGCTTACATATTTGGCTAATAATCTACTAATATATACGCGCTTGGACATGGGTCACGATAATATTCGAGAACTATTCGAACCCACGACCTCATGATCGATGGTCCGTACTCATAACAATTGACTATTATCGCTTCAAACTAATCTGTGTTTATTTATTTATAGCCCTCTCGGTAAGGATTTGTACGTTCCCGCGCCGCCGCGATACGGAACAGATACACTGCTCACTACACAATGGCTATTGTGATTCAAGTCTTAAGTATAGACGCGATAAGAAGTGATTTACTATAAAACTATATATAATATATCGTTGGTTGTGTTTGTAGTATTCTGGTAGTGATAGTACTAAAAAAAATTGCAGCTTTCATAAAATAAATAGTGATTGCGACTAGTATGCTAAAATATTTGAGGGTAAAATAAATGTTTTTATTTATGCGGATTGTTGATGTATGTTTTTTTTGTTTTAAATGTGTCGGAAGTTTTGCTTAAAAAAGATTACGAAGTATCTTAAAAGGTCTAACCAGTAAAATACATTTTTAACAATTGTGTCGACGACTGTACCGCTCGTGGTCTGTCGCTCGGTCAGCGACAAAGTGCTTCCCGCTGCTTTCGGTTAAGACTCGATTCAATTCCAATTTTTCCTTTAGATTTTTTGCTTGATAACGCTACTATTGTTATTTTGCTGGGGTCTTTGAAATTAAACGCATACGTTTTATCTTTTGTAATTGGACTCGGATTTTTTTTAGACAGGATATTTTTTGACTTTTGTAAAGTTTATGGCCTCCAAAATTTGACAGGGATCTTGAATAACATAATATGTTTCTATTATCTGTATATAAAAGTAACGTATGTCGAAAAATAAATATGCGTTCGTCTATTTTGATAATGATGATTCATTTTTGTCATAATAAATAAATCAATTTCGCATTGAAACTTTTCGCGCAGTATCCATGTCTTGTATACGTTTTAAATAAACGATCGCTATTTATGTAACTTAAAGGCAATGAATCATGATCTATGTTCACCGTAAATCCATGCCAGATCTATAATCGAAAAGTTAAAATTTTGTTATGTGTTAAGTTATAGTTTCCCTAGCTGTGAAGTAAGATGCTCTTAGGTTGATACATTTCCTTTAATAAAAAAATAGAGTGCTCTCCGAGCGAACTCTGGTAAAAAATAAATGTAAATGTTTATTTATGGAATATATAAAGTTAAGTTTGAATGAACACGCCACCTCGCGCGTCTAGACGGCGCGTTGGTCCCTGAGATTTCACGGGAATAACGAGCTCAGTCACGGGTCAAATCTCGCTAACTGCTTATCAAATTAATTGATTTTGTAACTTTTAATAATATCGTGTTTATTTGTTATTCTCGATTCGAAGATTATATTTAAGATTTCTTTATAATTAATCATTATGAAGATGTGGTAAATTCATGAAATATTATTTTTATTAAATTAATTTAAGAATTTTGAATAATTCTTCACAACAAACCAACGTTCTTTTATGAGAGTTATAATCAACAATGTCTTTTTCCCATCAATTAAATTTTTGTCCCCAGTGATGCGATCAATGGGCGTTGGGGGGGGCGGGGCGGCTATGTCCAGCAGTAAACGATCATAGGCTGAGATGGATGAGGATGATGATGAATGATCGACAACGGAAGCTCTAAAACCCAGAGGTAAACCTGGCTGCAGATATGTGTTAAGCTAAAATCTACCACTGCAATGATAAAGTATCAGCGGACGTCCTCAAATTTACATCTGAATGGGTAAATAAAGACAGGAGCGTGGTAAATCAAGCTCCTATGAGAGCGTTATGATTTATTCTTACGTTTACATGTATATTACTGGCTGAGCGTTTGGGGACATTCGCACGTCGCATACAAAAGCAGAAACGAATTGCAAATTTATGCCTGTCCTGGAGGTGACAAATGAAAGTTTTGCCCGATTCCCAGGTGACTAAAAATTGTGTGCCGTTTTGAAATAAACGAAGATAAAGAGCTCGAACCTGCCCAATTATTTTTTGTTGTTACAGCATTTATATAGATATATTAATATATACATCATTCATCTAGATCTGTGTCCGACATCAGTATAATTTTCACAAATGAAATGTTCTATAAGTTGTAAAAGTTTTCGCTAGATGGCGCTAGCTGTATTTTAAAGTGAGGACTAACTTGTGTGTTAAGAAATTTGTGTTTATCTCATTGATGTAAATTATTGATAATAATAAATTATTTATTTATGAAATTAGCGCTTTACGCAGTAGAGTTATTTTATTGAAAATAAAATGAAAAGATAGAGAGCGCTTTGAGTACGCACAAACTTTGTTGTAATTTCTACCACAGCGTAGCTGTTTGAACAAAAGAAACATTATTAAAGACGTTATGTTCAGCGGCAACAAGTGAGCAGTCGTTAGGATCTGCTGAATACTGCTGACGTCAGGGGAATCATTTTTAAGTGTTCTTGATAAATTGCTCTTGTTTGATGTGAGAACTTTTCTTGGTGATCACGTAAACTCCAATACGATCGAGAAATTAAGATATTTTGTTTGACATTTCTTCATTAAATTTTTCCTCGCATCTTTATATGGACGGCAATAATAAAAGTTAAAGAGTTCCAGTACTTTTAATATACTTTATTCCATACACGTTTGTATATTAACATACATTTTAAAACGTGTTTTGTTGACTGTTCCGGGGATCTAATTTTTGTAGATGATGACCAGGATTGGATATCGAAACGATTTAATATTTAAATACTTTTAACATGAAACGAAAACTTTAAAAACAGGTTTTTTTTTAAATATTGGTCACAATGAGGTGAGATTATAATATAATGTGTAACATACCTATACTCGTACACTCACTTAAATAAAATGAAATATTCAAATCGTATGTTTATAAATGGCAAAATTATGTTATATTTTTAGAATTCCGACGTATTGACGATAACTATTAGTTATTGTAATGATTAGAGTGTGACTTTAAAAAGAACTTACAATAATATTATAGTATCATAAAATAGGCGCCATCTACAAATATTAAAAATCCATTTGCTTTAATGCTCCGAGGCTCGTTGGTAACGGCTTCGCTTTCCAAATTATTTTTGCGAAACGAAATGCGTTGTTTTATGCTGTAAACATGCGTTGTTATAACGATTTTAGTGACATAATCGATAAAATAAAATATGGAATAAACATTTGTCAAAAGGAATCTGTAGTTTTTTTCCCGAGGGTAATGTTTTTCGCATGGATGTTTGTTTGTGTGGCCAATGTGACCTGTAGCTTAGTCGGTTTGACCGATTTTGGAAAGTGAGTTGTTATTTGATTCGTATTCTTTCCCGGATTGTGGGAGTACAGTAAGTTGGGTTTATTGTTTTTATTTTAAATTAACTATTACTTGTTGTGACCGCTCACGCGCTTGGGACAATTTTTCTCTCATACTACCCCTGTGCGATAGATTTTTATACATTTTTCCGCGTGGCGCGTTGTTAGATAAATCATTTGTATTTTTATGTAACTTATAGAGTTTGTACCCTGAGTCGTCAAGGCAATATTACAATATATTACAGCAGTGCAGCATTTTAAATACACTTGAGTGACAAACTTGGAAGTTTAAAAAAAAGTTTAGTAAGACGTATTCAATTACTTAAAAAAAGAAATATGCTTTTAGTAATCTTTAATAACGTATCTATCTATTTACACCGGACACTTTGTGATGTTTCATATTATAAATCTAAAAAAATCTATTTTGAAACTCATAACTGCTCTTTGAAATTTCGTGTTCCCACTTTTTAAGACGGTTAGATTTGTAGGTATTATTTCTTCTTTGACATTTCAATAAATATATGCGTGTCTATGGTTTTTACGATAGTGAGGTACGTATTTTAACTGTTAAAGTAGCTGTTAATGCTTGAGACGCGTTGTGAATTGATAGTAGCGCGAATTATAGCGCTAACTAAAGTTACGTAAGCGGGTACTAAAGTTGTCTAATGGCGGGAGACCAGTTTTTTCAGGTGATTAAAGTTGTCCCAAGCGCGTGAGCTGGTGATATGAGTGTTCATAAGCAGCCACATTTGTAAAATATAGATTTTACAAATGTGGCTGCAGTAGTATGTATGTGGTACCTCACACCCTACCTCCTTTCCAGCCTTCTCTTTAGTATTATTTTTATAACATAAAGATTGATAACACATCTGCCCCTATCCTGATATTTTACCCCTGATACTTGCAGTTGATAAATTTGTATCATAAAAACTTGAAAACTATTGCTATTTCTAAATTTATCAGTTAAAGGGGCTGTGAGAAATATTAGAATTTATCTTCCATACAAAAACTGAAACACATATGAGTTGATTTATTATAAAACTTATCCCTTACAAATTTTAATAAGCAGTTTAATACACGATTATTTAAATTACGCCCAATTTCAACGTATAATCAATACAAAAGGACCGAGAGAATCGTTTACAATTTTGTATGAAAAATTTCGTTCATTCTGTCGAGGCAATTAAATTTAAAATTGCTACAGTGGGCCTGACTCATTTTATCTTTAAGTACGTGGATGACATTACAATCGGCTGATAAATATGCTGGCTAGCGAAATAAAGCTGCAAATGTTTGCAGATAATACATGATTCGACTGATAATGACGAGTCACTCGAGTTGGTTTGACTTCGATCTGATGTTTTAGAAGTTAAAACATCATTGCGCCGTATATCATCATAATAGATATGGAAATCATACATATTATTTGATAATAACGAACCTTTTGCAATCCACAATTGTATTTACTAGTTTAACGAAATTATAAAGCAATCGCTACGGACAAAGTTATTTTGGTCATGGCTCATCTAGATTTATAATATTACACCAATAATAAATTACAGTAAACAATTCAATCATAAAAGTCGATAACTGTTATGACGTACCGTAGTCGATTAAATCTTTTTAACCGACTTCAAAAAAAGGTTCTGGATTAGGTTGCATTTTATTTTGTATGTTACCGTTACTATTTAATTTTATTGAATGTTCGGTTGGACATTGGGTTTCGAAGATATATCCAAAATAGTACATTAATTTCCGATAATATACAGCATGTTTCAATAAATAAATAAATGTGTGAAAAAGTTATAATCGTCATTATCTACCATGGCAATCGATGTCGTAAATGAAGCTTTTTTCTATTTCTTATCTCCTAAAAATCCTTAATTATGTTATAAATCTGAAGTCTGTTTTGTATTTATTAAAAAAAAAGTTCAAAGATTATATTGAGACCATAAAACTAAAGACGTAACAAAACAACGATACTCTGAGCTTTCGTCGAAGTTAGCAGAACTACTCGTACTTCGTGAGAATAGTAATGCAACATTGAGGGGAAAAAACTACAAAGAAACGCGAGTATTATCATAAAAATACGGTAAAAGAAAGTTAATGCTATAAAACAAGTCTGCGAGTCGAGTAATTTTCGGGATAATATTTACGAACAAGGTTATTCTTTATACCTAAAAACCCAAGAATTATGTCCATGTTTATACCACGCTATCCTTATCTTATTCTAAAGCATGTGTGTAATGTTTGAATTATTTTTCTCCGCCGGCTGTCAGATGGAGATAAACAGAAAATTAATTAACTAAGGTATTTTAACACCGAAAGTCGTATGAGTTTTGGATTGTTGAATTTTCAGAATCGTGTTTATTTTATGTTGCTTTTTATTTGTTTTTCATATTTCTTTTTACCGTCGAGATTTATCAGATCATAAGCGTTGAATTAGGTGATTTACTCCAGGTTTAATAATTGCCGAGTTTAGAATATTTCAATTATATTTAAACCCTTAAAAATTTGCATTATATGATATTCAAAAGAATTGCTGAAGTTGTTTGTGGAATTAAAAAAAAACATTAAATTTTTAGTCAAATAGAGTTTTTACAAATTACAAATTAGTTATTCAAACAGCAGTTATAATAATGAAATTGTAAAATACTAGATTGATCATTGCATCTGATAAGCAAAATAACGGCTCAAGTAACCCTAATTACAAATGAAACACCCCCGCACGATACAAATTGTTAAAGTTACCAACAATAACACTTAATTATCACCCATTTGTTGTTATCTCGTGCGTACAGTCCTCGAAAAACAAGTTTTTCTCTCGACTGTGCTCGAGTGTCCATTAATCGTGGAAATTAATATCACTGTAATATACTAGAGTGCTGCTTTCTGAGCATATAAACAGGCTCCATTATTTACACGAAAAATTAACAACGTTAACGGCATCTGTTACACCCGGACGACTCTATCGATGACATACCACGAGCGCACAAGAAGACAAGTGTCAAGTAGCAGGAGTTTGCGTCTCGTCCGACGAGTGAGATGCCAGATCACTAATTCTAGTCCTCTTCCCCTTCCCATTTACTCTTATTATAAAAGGATGGGAAGGTTAAGAGGATTTCACGGAATAGGGGATGAATAAAACCTATCTACCCCTTATTAGCTTGCTCGTGTTATTCGCGTTGCTCATTTACGTTTTCATCCTTAAAAAAAAGATGAAACAACAGAAATAAATATTCAAATGTCGATTTAGGTTTATGAGATATTATGTGCATACATGTATATGGTTAAGCCTCCGGAAATTTGCCTAGCATGCTTTCCAAGGAGCATTTTCCAACCATTAGCTTGTCATGAAAGGAAATAAAAAATATTGTATTTCCATTCCATTGAGGGAACTGTTGGGAGAGGATTTGGAACATTGACGGAGGGAGGGGAGGGTCAAATTAAACCGGAAGATTTGTTCATATGTGAAGTAGAAAGAAAAAGTAATCGTTCTGTCTTTTTCGTGTATTGGTGTAAATAGTGTGGGACTAACACGTATGCGTAAATGTTTGAATGTAGAATGTAGAAGCGAGAGGTGTGCCAGTCACATGTTAATTGGAAATCCTTAATCTCTGTGTAACCCTTTTTGTTAACACCGTGATTGAGTGATGTTGAAAAAATCAAGGACTGTTAAAAATCTTGAGTTGATGCTCAAGAAAATTGATTAATTTGAACAACGTAAATAAATATAAAAAAGTAGAGTAAATTTTGATACATATTATAGCGTATTCATAAAATTATCACAGTAATGTGTTCGGAAAATTACGAAAAATATCGTTAACTGCCTCCGGCGTGCGGAGGGTCGTCAATTGTCTCACATAACAAACAAAATATGTTTACGTAGATGATATGTAGTTTCATTAAATAATATTAAGGGATATCGTGGGTTACAAGATAAAATTAAGCAAAAAAAAAAACAAACAAAAAAAAAATCAAATTTGCTGTTAAAGTGGCGTTTAAAATTCTATATGGTAAAGGCATTAGATTTTATTAAGTGTTTTAACAATTTATCTTACCGGAATTAGGTGTTTGACGTCCCGATGTCAAAGTTGCTGGCGAAGTACCCTTCTTTTTAATTATTATTTTGTTTCGATCTATGCAGAATTTGCTCAGAGTGTATGAGATTTTGCAGTTTTATGCTTGGTTTTTGGATTTAAGTTTATTAATTCCACCATCCCAAGCAGCTGGGCCGCTTCATTCTTCCCCGTGATCATAAAGTGCTCGAAACTTTGGGAAAAACATTAATCTCAAGGATTTATGTCTCGAGCGAAAAGTCACTGTGTGAATAAGAGAGTATTAAACAAGCTTGCTTCATCCAAATAAAGACATTTATTTGATGTCATAACATTGAACACATTCGCTGTTAATTTGCTAAGTGAGGCGCAGAAAGATAGCCATCGCGATCGTTAACACTGCCCCGCCTATGATGGATGCACTGCACGACTAAAATAAATACACTCTCATTTATTCCACAAATATTTTTTTCTATTTCAATTTCAGGAAGTTTTGAGTACAATGTTTTTTATTACATGCAGCTTTTGAAATGTGAGAAATGGCTTATATCTTTA
Organism: Papilio alexanor hazarajatica; assembly: GCA_018246295.1. NCBI lineage: Eukaryota > Metazoa > Arthropoda > Insecta > Lepidoptera > Papilionidae > Papilio > Papilio alexanor. The sequence goes on along the minus strand of DWLR01000821.1, from coordinate 5,319 downwards.
ACAGATTTTTTAAAGATCCTGTCTATCTCTCACTAAAAGAAAAAGAGTAAGGGAACGGAAGTAAACAGGGTCCATATATGTTTTAGGATGCGATCCTCGCCGCTGTTACGAATAATTTAAATTTCATACACTTATTCAGAACAGAATAATTTTCCTCATCTACGTTATTATGATTTGATAATCCATTAAATTAATAAGTCAATACATTTTTAATTAACAAATAATAATCGTCCATACTAATAATAAGAGTAAAATCGGTGTATAGCTTAGTTTGTCAGAATTTCTATCATTAGAAATTTGCGATTTATGAAATTAAATCTTCGATATAAGCTAAGCGTGTCGACTCAGCCCTCGGTAGCCATAAACCGGTTCACTCAGCAGTGCGGAGTTATAAAGGTTTTATCTCTATAGCTTCGTTTACAACCGCCGTCCGCACCGACGCTAGCGTCGTCATAAAACTATCGCTACTATATATTATCGTTGCCGGCCAGACTATTCTATTATCTGTAGAGATTTGGGAACGGCAAGTGTTGAAGAAAACTGTTTAAGAATAAGTGTTCATAAAAAGCTACCCTAGTGGTCATACTAATCGCAAGAAAGAAAAGATAGTATTAAATAAATAAATAATAAATAAAAATCCTTTATTGAACTAAACATATTTTTACAGATTTAATAGAGCCCTGTCTCCTGTGTTAGGTGTAACCTGTGTTAGATGAAACAGTGCCTTTTGTTATTTATGAACTTATTGATCTTATGTTACTAAGTTGTTACCTTATACGCTACAGTACGTACTACGAGTACTATATACTATATACTACTTTACTCGTAGCAATCTTTTACTTAACTTTCTTTTTCTTTCGGGTCTTTTGAGGTCGTAGCGTGATGTCAAATATATAACTTACCTATAATGTTCCTCTATAATAAGGCTTTCTATACGAAGGACCCCCGACAGGTCTGAAACTATTCGTTACATACAAAGGACTACAAGTGAGTTAAGCCGTTATATTAATTAGTTTATTAAAAATGTCCCACAAAATTTTTAATAATTTAATAACATTACAATATGATGTTTAAATGTTTTAATGAATAAAATGTTAAGTGGAGAAGTGAAAAAATGAAACGCTCTATTAGTTCAGCACGAACCGTCTTGTAAAACTCAGAGTTGGATGAAGACATTGACGTTGGAAACTAGTTCCAATCCTTTGCCGTCCGCACAAATCATTAGGGAGTTTTAAGGCATAGTCATAAATTCATATAATATATCTTGCACATAAAATACACAAATAATAAGGGCAAAATAATAATAATAATAATAATAAATATAAGGTTAACTATTAACTATGTATTTATTTGATTAATAAATAATTAATTACAAGACTCAATGAATAATTGCAAGCAACCACAAACTAACAACCACAGTCTGTTTTCTTAAAAATAATTTTCTATAATCCTAAAACTGGTTCATCTACGACTACTACTTTCTAAGGCCAAGAAATGTTTTATTAAGTCATGTCAAAAGAAAAAATACTGATTCTATACCTATTCTACTTAAATCAAACTATATTGAAAATTCAAGCTTCCGATATGCTTTCTAATTCTATAACATGTCTGTGCTTTTTTCCTTTATGAATACCGTCAAACTCATTCTGTATTTCATCCAACGTTTTACCTTTCGTTTCTGGTACAAAGAAGTAGACGAAAATAGCTCCCACTATACTGCTAACGGCGAAGTGCCACAATGCCCAACCAGGATGGACCAAATTGACCAAATTCTGGTAAAGTTTGGTCACACCGAAAGCGAGGAACCAGTGGAAGCCGACGGTGATGGCAGTGGCTCTTCTGGTCACATGTGGGGGAAATATCTCCCGCAGCATTAGCCAGGGGATAGGCCCAACTCCTGTCGCGTACACACTAACGAATGTGCACAGTGCGAAGAGAGGTATCCAAGTGCTATTGACTGACACGCTAGACGCCTTAAAGTGGTAATACAATCCGAGACTACCTAAACTCACAGTCATCATTAGAAAAGAAAATAGAAGAAGAACACGTCTCCTCACTTTCTTCAGTAGCATTGTCGAGAAGTAAGTAGAAGATACGAGACAGAATCCCAGTATTATCGACGCTCCTGGAGGTGTTAATGATATAGAAAATGTTTTAAACAGTTTTTCCGCGTAAAACAAAACAGGATAGATTCCACTCAGTTGCTGGAAGATCATCAGTCCAAATGATACTATCAGTGCTTTGACCGTTGTTCTGGTAGTGAACAGTTCTTTAAATGTTACTCTATTCTTTGCATAGTTAAGTGTGTGTTCTTTTAGTGTTTTAATTTCCGCTTTGACGTCGTTGTCGATTCCTCGAAAGTATTGTAAAGCGGCCTTTGCTTCGCTAATTTTTCCTTGCGATAGCAGATAAGCGGGCGATTCGGGCAGAAAGATAAATGCCACGAAAAAAGCGACGGGAACACTGGCGGACAAGAAACACAGCCATGATTTACTGTTGACCAAACCTAAAAGAAGAAATTGAATTTAATAAAACATGTAGAACATCAACCAATATAAATAAAACTAGTAGAAGAATATATGAACATGGTAAAGGAGTATTTAAATAAACCAGCACATCATTTTAGATGGAAATTACCAACTAACGAAAAAATTTACAATCAAGAAAAGATTTTAGGAAATTTTACCACCAAGGGGATGAAAAACTCTTTTTTACAAAAGTGAAAATGTTGAAGCTATTTCCGCCAGTTATTTATTATTTAGCTATTTAGTATATGCAAATAAATCGAAGCAATCATTCGATGCAGAACACTAACAATAACATATAATATAAATAAAGAAGAAAATAGTAAATCAAAAGCAGTTACCACAGATGTAACCGAAGAGCACGCCACAGGACAAGTGCACGTGGTAGAAGTTGGCGAGAGTCGGTAGCAGCTGGCGCTCCGCGATGTCCTCGATGTAGGGCGGGATGCCCACGCTGAACGCGCCCACCCCCACGCCGCCTACGAACCGGCCCACGTACAGACCGTACACGTTTGGACTGATGGAAAATAAATAAGCTCAGGAAAAACGGAGTAAAGAAGCTTTCTATTTTATAACATTGAAAACTTTGTGTAAAAAATTATGTAAATCGTTCGAAACATTTATCTGATGTAACGTAATAAGGTGATATTTCTTTTCTGTTTGGAATGTGTTTTATGAAAAGTGAAATTGGAACCCGTCAGAATTCTGATCAGCTTAAAAGTGATTATTTCTTTATGTTACTAGTAATTAAATCTTCTTCAAAATAAATACCTGGATGCTACCAATATCCATGAGACCAATAGTGGCAAAGCGAGGTAAAGCAGAGTTTTCTTCCTGCCAAAGTTCTCAGAGATCAAGCCGGTGGGCACGGCGCCCCACACCGCGCCGAGACAGAGGAGCGACGCCACCCAGGACGCTTCTAGAGGGCTTAGCTGTAATAGTAAATATATCCGAGTTAAATATGAATCAATAAATAAATACTCACGCCTCTAACCAATCGGATGAAGGATTTCCAAGGTGCATTAAAGATTTTGGGCAAGGTCACCTATCTCGCGCCTTTCGAGTCTGGTCTGTAAATGTTTGTCTAGCTAGGACGTCCTCTTACCAACGTCTACTGGCACTCGATTTTGCAACAACAATTTAAGGACGATGTCATTTTTTAATATAACGTTTTACGTTATAATTTTTTTATTGTATAAAAAAAATTATAATGCATTCCAGCCTTCAAAAATCCACAGCTGATATTATCTCTATCTGTAAATTCTAAAAAAGTTGGTATAAAATAAACAGAAACAAAATAAGTACGTTATCGTCAAATTACATTTAAACACAAAGTACTATTTAAGTTAGGCCATTAAAATAGAATGGAATATATCTTTTTTGTATAAAATAAAAGAGCAAACGAGCGGGTCGCTTAATATCAAGTTATCCGACGCCCATGGTCTGGGTATTTTTCGTTTAGTCTCTTAACAAACATAAAAAATGAAAATGGTAATATTACATTTAATCAAAAATTATCCACTCTAAAATGAGTTTTATAATGCTTACGTTCTTCGAATTTTTAGTCGACTAATATAATTTATTTCACTTACCATAAGCTTTGGATGCATGTCTGTTTGATTCCTAATCACTTCGGAATCGCGGTCTGAGTACATCTGAAACCATCAAATCAACCATCACCATCAACCAAAAATTATTTCCATCGGTTTAATTTGTTTTTTTTTTTTAATAATTATTTTACTGATCTAATTTTATACATGACAGACATCCACTATATTCACCACTTTTTGTTTGTCTGTTTGGGTCACTCGTTTGTCTCCTAACATAAAAATGTACGTTCAATTCAAACACGCACACATGTTTTCAAACATGTTTGTCCAGTTCGTGTAACTTCTTTTTTATACAAGACGATGGCAAACGAGCAAGCGGTCGCCTAAGTAACCGCTGCCCATAGACATCTGCAACAAGCATTTGTGAGTTGTAGATGCATTGCTCACCTTTAATAGACAGAGGATGGGATAGGCCGAAATATGGACTTTTTCTTTTCCCCTCCCTGTCGTTCCCTTCCCACACTTGAAGAGCATAAAAATCCGGTACTCTGGTACCTCACTCTTAAGACGAAAAAGAAGTAGAATACTTCTACTTGACGCCTGTCTTCTGTGAGGTCGTGGTATTTCACCGGTCGAGGGGGCCATTCGTACGACAAAAGTTGTTGCGGACTCTACCACTGCTAAAAGTTCATAAAGTTTTCTCAGCAAATGGATTATATTACCAACACGAAACTGGGTTTGTGATGCGGCTTGTGTATGCAAACTATTCATAAGAGTTTATGTATGTATACACATGTATATATTACGTACGCGTATGTTTATGCATTGGCATATTGTTCGCCGCACAAAGCCTTTTGTGTTAGCACCCTCGGCATGCACAATGCAAGAAATGACGTTTGTAGTTTTATATTAAATAATATTAAAAGCGTATACGATAAATCTAGCGTAATAGGCAGAGATTATGGGTTGCTTGAGTTTTATAGAAAATGGCTTACAAAGATAAAATAAATTTCTCCAAGGTAATAAAGCAAAAGCCTATATTTACTTAACAAATTCAACTTTACATTTAAAATAGCGGACAGTTTTTCAGTTAATAATCATAGCACCTTCATATTAATAACCCGTTATGTTTTTAACCAGAATGTCTTTTCTAGAGTCTGCTAAGTTACTCATAGAAGATGAATCCTAAGAGTTAATATATCACTTTTGATTGACTCATAGAAGATGAATCCTAAGAGTTAATA
>DWLR01000820.1:0-21749 GCA_018246295.1 Papilio alexanor hazarajatica | reverse complement strand
AGTTTTTAAATTATTTTATGTTACATAAAAAGTTCCCTATTTAATAAGGTAAATAAATAATTTGTAGAGCACTAACTCTTGGAGTTTTATTCAATATTGTAATTTTTTCAAGGTGGTCTCAAACTTTTGGCCGGCAGTGTAAAAGCAATCTACTAATGCATCTGCTGAGACGTGTGGCTTTACGAGCGAAATGACACTAAACACATTTCTCTAAATGTACATATGTACGTGGAGGTACTGCGAAAGATTACTTGGTATGATAAATACAATGACGACATATAAACCACAAAGGTACCTTTTTAGTCAAGTAATTCATATTGATTTTTTTGGTCAAATTCATCATCATCATCATCATCATCAGCTAACATCATTCATTATTAGATGTAGACCTCCACCAAGAGTGGTAATGAAAATCTGAATTTCTGGCCTCTTTCATGAGGCATTCGTCACTTTGTTCATTAGGTCATCTTGCGGAGCCCTATGAAGCTACGTCGTTCTATACATGAATAATATTGTATAACTAATAAAAATACACTTTCAAACGTCACTTTAGTTTTGCAATTGCACTAATTATTTTGAATAACAAATAAGAAACATGCGCAACGACAATTTGAAAGTTTTGAATATATAGTAAAGAATTTTAAAACTTCAAATTAAGTAATATTCGACTATTGCATGCTCGACGTAAACACGAGATTGCATGCTTCGCTTTGCCTACAATTGTTACGCTTAAGTTAGAAGTTCATTTTATATCAATAATTTCTAGGCTTATGCTGGAACCGGAAGTTACCAGCATTTTAAGTGTCATAATATTAATAGATATTATAATTCAGTAGCTTAGTTGGCAGCTTTATGATCGGATGTTAAAATTTTACAATGTTACTAAAAAGATTCGTTATTTTTTTTTTAATTTTTACATACAAATAGAGACAAACAAAATAGAGACTGGGACAACGACCTGGTCAAGGTTGCGGAAGTGTACTAGAAGACCGGTGGAGGACGGGCATTGTAAACAATGGGGGATGGGACCGATGGGGAAGGTCTACGTCAAGTAGTGGACAACTACAGGCTGAAACCACGAACGACGACGTGAGGCAAACGTAGACCTGATTAGTTTATAAAAACTAAGTATAAACTATATCATTTACCACACACAAACCTAGTAAAGAACAGCAATCTTACTTTATCATATTCACTGCAGGCCCCAAAATTATTACACCTTTCTTTTAAAATATCTTTGTGGACATTATCTTCCAAATTCATATGCTACCATCACATAACGTAAAATGTTTTCACCGCGACTACCGTAAGAGTAGAAAATATAATTTAAATAAAACTGTTATAGTTTTTGGCAAACGCGCTGCGCTTACTATGTTAGGCCAATAATTGATATTTGGTATCTGAACTCAATCTGCGTTTTGTTCAATGTGCAATTATGTTGCGTAGGAATGTAAAACGGTCTTAAATGCTCACAGAGAGCTTTCTCTAAGTATCTTACAGAGCTGACATGTGGAGTTTATCTACCTTTCACATTGCAGATACTACGTTACTCCATTCATTTATTGTTTATTTCCATCCTGGTTATATAATAAACAGTTAAATAAATAAGCTTGTATTGAATCCTTACATGGTATTTTAATAGTATATAATCCTTAACTAACAGTATTTCGTTTTACATGTACTTACTCGTATACTTACTTTACAATTATAGTTTTAAAAATAAATATTTTGACAATAAAAGAAATATTTATATAAAGAAAAAAAAATTAAAAGAAAATAAATAAAATAAACGTTGTTTTTAAAAGTATTTTCCTTTAGTTGTAAGGGCCGCCTAATGTGGTAAACGCCCCCTCCATTTGTTGCCATCCTGCTATATCCAGCTAATCTACTCATAGTTTTTCAAAAACTCATGAATTTCTATATTTTGACAACTTTTTTTTTAGAAAGTTAACTCAATACCAAATAAAATATACTTATATGGAATACCCCGGAGTATATGTACAAACTAAATCGACAGATACGCGGGGACAGCCATAACATTTTTCGAACACGGATAAAATACAAATGCGTTCGAATCTCCTATACTATCTCTATTCTGTCTATTCAGTTAGAATAGGCATCAATGACCGACATTTAGCCCGGGGCGTCGCGTTGGTGTGATTCTACTAAGCACAACCAATATTTGCCGCTCTTTTTCCCATCTGACTATGGACATAGGCGGTAAATCAGAAATAAAATAAAGAAAGGGAATAAAAACTATATTTAGAAGTGTATTATCCTCGGAAACATTGATAGTTTAAAAACATTAGTTAAATAATGTAAGCTAAAACTATGTTTTTTCTAAGGTCAACAACGTCTCTAATGCTTATTTTATTAAATAGTAAGACAAGCGTTACGTAACAAAAATATTGGCAAAGACTAACTCACCTATATTTTAATTACCTTTGTAATAGGTATGATATAATGATAGAGAATTCTTAAATAATATCGAAACAACCAATGTTCATCTTTATAAAGAAAACATTGCAGCCAATCGATAAAATATTTTTTAAAAGAATCTCCGTCGCGCTAATGACCTCTCCCCTGGGTCGTGCTCCTTTAAGATTGGTCAGCTATTTTACAAAACTTTGCTAATTTGCCACCGCCATGAATCTCGCGGGGTCACGACTTTTTATTTCTAAATAAAACGCTGGAAGTTTCTTGAGCCGATAAATTACAAAAAAAATTATATCATAACAAAAATCGACAATAATCAAGCGTCGAATCATAAGACTATTTTTAAATTTTTTTTTACCTAATTGTATGAATATATCTTACTAAAAGTACATAATTTCATCAACGCTTGTCCTATTGAAAATAAGAAAAAACTAAACGTTGCTTTAAAATATAATTAGCATTTAATAAAAAAAAGATTATTCAAATATACCACAGCAGGACGGCAGCGAGTAAACAAATTTAACGTTTCCTAAATACCCGTTACATACAACGCGTTGCTTTTTACTAAATGTCGTACTTAATGCACACAAAGCTCGCCGAAGATGTAACACGTTCTTACGTGTTCATGCATTCATGCAATGCAACGACATACAAGTTTACAAGTTATTTATATATTCAGTACTACACAAAAGATTTTTTTTATCGTAACGCTTTTCATGTGCAATAAAACTTTAATGATGATTTTTATAAAGAAGAAACTAAATTTTATATTATCATTTAACAATAGAAGAGATAAATTTTACAAAAACTGATCTGTACATGTTACTAAATGTATCACGATGAATAATATCGAGGTGTGTGACGCTGAAGGCGCGAGACACGCGGAGTTATCGCGCGACAGCCGCGCGGTCGCCGCGCGATTTATGACCGCGCAAGAATTCACCGGAGTCGCCTCGAATCCAACATTGAATTTAGAAACATTTCGATTATTCGTGTCGACGACGCGTGATTAATGTGATTCTGCTACGAAAGAATCGATTCAAATACGATTCTCGCTAATGCAAAGGTGAAAAGAAAAATGTTTAAGAACGTTAGACGTTACGGTGAAGTTTTATTTTAAGTGTAGAGTTGTTCTTGGATAGGCTATGGCTTGGAATATGTATTGTTTGCCATCGTTTAAATTACGCGGGAAAATGTTCTGAACTGTCTATGGAATGAGTTTGTAGCGAAATAAAGGAGATGGCGATGGGCGGACGAGCGGGAAAACGCGGACTGACAAGAGGAGCAGCGTTGGGATTAAGAGAAAAATTAACTAGACCATTTTACCGTACAAGTTGTATTTGAGATTTATATATCCATGGAGTACCTTTGTTATTATATCTATATTGACTGATACTGTACTGAGCTGACTGTACGTGAGCTGAGTTTCATATTAAAAAAAATCTCAATAGAGGAACTATTCGAAATGCAATGCGCCGCGTGGCAACAACAATACTAAATAAGTCGATATGCAGCATTTAATTTAACTTCGCTATCAAAGTGCTCCAGCGGGCAGGGAGAGTTGGGCTTACGACTTGTATTAATTATAGTCGAGCTTCTCTCTGTTACGCGAATAATAAACACTGACTTGCCAACCGCTGAAGTACCAAAGCTGGGAGTATATTGTTATTACAGTACACGTATATTTAATCTCACGCCAAATGCAGACAATTTGCTTCAGGTTTGTCGCAGTTACGGCGTTAATATTGGTAAATCAAAAATAGTCCCTAAAAATTATCTATCTGTCACGAGATGAAGCTACCTCTTAAGAAATAAATACCCAAAAAACAAATATGCAGAAAGACGTTGCTACAGATAATTAATAATATCTTGTCGAGAAACCTGTTCAACAAAAGTGAACTTCGATTCCAAGGTCTGGTAGAGACTAATTTTATAAAAAAGTTATCTATTAAAACTATCCGAATAGATTCAGAGATATAACTCAAAGCTATAGCTATCTTTTTCACCATTTTAAATCTGGTGCGAATGTAATTTTTGTATTAATATTTAGATATGTCGGATGTTTGGATATATTGGATGGTTTGGATATGAGTACATTGGGTCAATAGAGTTAGTTAACAAACTATACACGTAATTCGTATTGAATGAACTTTCATTACAAACAAAGAAAAAATATTCAAGCTTTATCGACGGGAATAGAAAAAAAGAACCGAGGATATTTTTAAACTTCCTCTTTTAGACGGTGTTTAAAAAAAAAACAGTGAAAAGAAGAAACCGCAACGAAACAACAAATACAGTGAATTAATCAACGTCACTAAAGCCAAGATTTTTTGCAATCTTTCCTGTAACAAAGACGCGGTAAAAGAAACCATAAAAATAAATTAATATCCAACATGAAATCAAGCTAACAAAGGTCTTATTCACGAATCTGTACAAGAATAATCTTCAATTAATTCTAAATATACTCTTCAAATCATTGCACAATATTCTTACCCCACAAGTATGTGTAATTGTAGTTTAAATTAATGATTTAGCAAAGCACGTTATGCTCTTCGAAAATCGAAACTACCAAGCAATTTCAAAAAGCAACCTCGCTTTATTTTCATCATATTTTATACATATTTAAATTATGATATGAACGCAGATAACCAAGGAAAGATGACAAGTTCGCATTATAGACAAGTGCACTGTGGCTTCCAGTTGTAACGTAAAATAATACAAGATAGATAAGCTACAAGAATAAAAACCGATATTTCTTAATTAACTGAGGACGTGTATCAGGCCGTATATCAAATTAATAATGTAGGAGAAAGTTCACTGTATGAAATTTCTCTTTATTAAAAGTCGCTTAACGAGATTCCTTTGGAACCTGCATCGAACACGCTAATCAAAATATTAGACGAGAACTTTGTTCAAATTCGCTGCTCTCATGAATACTCCCTGAGACACTGCGGGCTTTTAAAACTTTTCATTTCTCTACTCCATAAAATAATATTCTATATAGAGCATGGTGACGATCTAGAAACTGACCAGATGAATAATTAGCAAGAATTTCTTGCCCGTCACGTTGTTAATGAATATTAGAGGAGCCTTGCTGCGAGTGGATTTCACGACTTTTTTCTATTCCAAAAGAAATCTGTGGTTGTTTCGCCGAGGCGAAATTTCGTTAATTAAGGGCACTTGTGAGATAAATAAGTCACTAGGCGTAAATTTGTCCATTCGTTTTGTTTTTACTTCAGCTTTTCCAAGGAGCTGTTTAGTTATTGGGTCATTTTTTCTACGAGCCGCGCCACCCGATGAGTAATATTAGTCGTTTGGTGGATTCCATGGAATAGTCTATTTGTGTTTCTTTGTAAGACGTTGAAATAAATATCAGCAACCTTCTTTTACTATCACATTCTGCATATAGAATTTAGTATGCTACTGGTTGTCGAAATTTTGAGATTTTTGAGGAAATTATGAGTTATTTCTATGTTTTATTAATATCAATATACATTATAATGAATGTAGAAGAAGCAAAAGAGGCTTCCCAGGATCGATCAAGTTGAAATCCGTGAATATATCATGTATTATTAATATCTTAAATTACTTTAATGAAACTACCGTGAAATTAAGATCTCCATACTCAAAATGTTTATACGAATGTCCTAAAATAACATGTACAATTGCCATTTCGTTTAGTTAAACCGAATTACAGACAAAGCTTTTATGAAACTTTACTCGCCTTAAACTTATCTTTTACAAAAGCACCTGTATAAATTCGCTTTGTGGCAACGAAAAAAGAAATAACAGAATAAAAATATTTACACTTCTGCTTATCATTCCTCGAAAGCCACTTCACATGTAGAAAGCAGTCATAGAATACATGGACAAACTAAACCCGTTCACGGGGCTCGTGTTTGCAAAGTCCGGTCGTCAACATAAGTTTGATATGTCGGTGGACAAAGGCGGCCAAATATACCCTTACCCGGTGTTCGCTAACTCGAAAAGATTGCAGATTATAAGGAGTGTTTGTATTTTTATCCGACGACGGCACAACATGAACAATATAACTATGAAAATAAATATTCAACACATTGACTAAAAGTACCCAAACATTATATATATATATATATATATATTAGTTTTTTTAGCAAGCACCATATACGGGTTGGCGTTGAAAAATAAAATTAGACAGACAAATTATTACGCTATGTTAGGCGAACCCCAGAATACTTCTACTTCACCACTGTCTTCTGTGAGGTCGTGGTATTTCACCGGTCGAGCGGGTCATTCGTGCCACAGATGTTGCATACTCTACCACTGAAATGCGAAAAGTATTTGTACATGTTAAATCATTTCGATAAATCTTCGATTCTGATTCCACTGCTCTTTGTAATTCGACAACAAATTCATATAAACTAATAAATTCGCATAATAATGTAGCTAGCCTACGGCGTTTAGGCGTTACAGCCATTGATCTTGTTTAGAATGAACTGACATGGATTTATTTTACATTTATTCTATTATTGATAAATTTAACTCGTCATACAAAGATATAGGATTAACTTAGCGATTTATGTTAAAGGATTAAAAATGCTTGTCTCGTTTAAATAAACGGTTCAGCCATTTTCTCTTAATAAAAATTCATGGGAAATTCTTCCCTGATTAGTGAAGCCAGTGAAAAATTCTACTTAAAGCTCGTAAATAGGGCTGACTTACCTCTAGAATTGTAGCAATTACTTTTATTACAATTTACTAAAAAAAAAGCACTAGCAAATTCGTAGAATAAAACGTAACTTTTTATGCGCCCGTTGAAGCTCGCTTAATTGGGCAACAAGAATCAAAAGGAAGGACATAAAACAAAGCCGACTGAAAAAAACCGAAGAGGACTCTTCCATTGATATTTGACTAAAAAAACATAGCTTATCGAGTTTCGTGTCGTGAAAATTGCCATTCCCATATTTCTAGACGGGCGGCACTGACGGCGATTTTTCGAGTTATTTATTCAATTGTCATGATTCTTTTGTACGCAAACGTCGACTTAGCGACAGACCTGCGCTTAACATGCTTTTGTAAAAGAAACAATTCTAGTTGAAATGTCGGATACGCTTTGTAACAGGCATTACGGATAAGATACAAAAAATGGCATGAAACAATTGGTACAATAAGAATTTAAAATGAAATGACAACGATTTTGTTAGAATTACAGTTCCTTCGAAAGTGGTAATTAATGTACATTTATCAGTATAAAACGCAGAATATTACCACATACTGATATAAATTTTACCTAAAGTTATAGAGTTTCTTTTATCAGCTTTTGGAAACCTAATCCTGTAAAGAAGTAACAAATGTTTACACATGTAGATTTGTTGTATAATGTTCCAGAATCGATACGACAGTGACAGGCCATCACCTGTTCCGTCTCATAAATACGACAAATGTTATGCATATTAAAAATGTATATGTTACATTGGACAGCATAAACTATAAAAGTACGTGTAAAATTAACAATATAGATTGTAACGTTAAGTGAATATAAATTCTGTAGCAATAGAGTTATAGTCCTATTAGTCCGTTTCGGGGCTAGGCGAAGTCATTTTAAAATCTTTACTGCACTCAGATACGCTCTGGTCGACAGAGAGCCGTGTGGTAAGTAGCCGTTGCTATGACGAACATTATTATTACACTATTAACGAAAGGAAAACGTTAAAATTTTATCAAGTACAAACTAACCCTCTATATTGATTTATAAGTACTAATAATAATACATATAATACTTGAATCAAATATTTTGTAATGTATATTTGAGCAAAGTATTAAAACACCTTATAAATTAAATATAATTATTTTTTATAATTATAAAATCAATGACAAATTCAAATGGACGATCATTTCGCTGTAGATACGTAAGAAAAATGTAATTTGGCATACATTTACTTTTTATTTCCCTTACTTATTACTTTTTTATTATTCTGTTAGTGGTATGCATTGCTCCTAAAACAAATTATTTTTTTAGTCCATGAACATAATAACATTTGAAGAATCAATCTGAACAGATAAAATAATAGATTAGCCAATTTAAAATTCCAGGAGTCCCATTATTTTTAAAACATCTTTTGTTCAAAAGTTTAAAGGAGCAGTAAACATTTGCAAGTAAATCTGTACGCCTGGCCGCTTCATCAGGTTTCATTAGTCGCATCGCTCCACCAGTTTTTTCCGTTGACATCGCAGATCGAGCGTCGATCCGTTGCTGATAAGCCGGTTACGGTCATTGATTCCAGTGATTGGATTACTGTATCCATTTACCGACCTACCGTGTGACACTTTTTGAATAGATTACAAGCGTACTTCGATTTATATTCACTTCAATATTTGTGTTATTTTAATGGTCTTAATTTATATGTATATATATATACATATTTAAATTTAACAGTAATATTTCAATAAGAAATATATTTTAAAAAATAATTTGAAATAAAGTAGCAAACCACAACGCCTCTAGCGAGTGGTCGCCTTTCGACTCTGTAGTAATAATTCAATATTTTCACGATTTCGGTCTGTGAGCCAAATGGCCACCTCCGTGGAATTCTATCAAAATATAAATTGCCTTTCTCCTTTCCTTCATAAAACCGCAAATTTCTCTTATACGAGTTTGATGTCTTACTGTTGACCGATCTGTTTTTATTGAGTCAAATACAGTTACAAATAATAAATCTTTTTTATTGTAGACTTTGTTACCTTTCTATTAAACTATTGATCAAATCGCTATAAATCTGTTACATTCGTAAAAGGAATTGCATAAGGTCTTATGACCCAGTTAGACAAAGACAATAAATTGCAATGGAAATTAATTTTGGTGTCAATCGAGCGTTTTCATTAAATGCCAATTGAATTTGTCTTGTCAACTGAAATTCCGGTTTAAATAATAAAACACGCAACAAGTTTTTAGCTTCACTCACGCGGGATAATCCAGTAACAAAACAAGTTTCTCTCAATTACATAACACTCCGGATTTCCATTTGGCGCGAACTTGGCACACCTCTCTCGTCTCTTCAATTCTTTTCGAAATATTTGTTATATTTTATATTTTCCGAGTCCGTCTAGAGGCAGAGATGTAGAATCGCAATAGAGTTTAAACCTTTTTCGATTTTTAAAATTTAAAATAAATAAAATAAAAATGTCTATGTTTAAAATTGGACGCTGTTTTCATATTAATTTAAAAATCACCAAAACAACACTTTGCCACGATGTACTTTCTATCTAGCCTTATTTCGCCGCGCGTACAGTTACAGTCTTAAATCGACTCCTTCGAAACGAGTTTGCACTACTTCATGCACTTCATGCGGATGATATATCGGACGAGAAATCTTTATAGCAAAGGCTCAGCCCTCGACTAGAATGTTAGTACGGTTTTGACTGGACACGTAAAAAGCAATTAAATTTCTGAAAAAAAAAAAAAGTATTTGGTAGATATTTCGTTTGGAGAAGACAGATATAACGACCGCTTATTCTTTTTTTTTTTTTTCATTTTTTAAACACATCCAATAATATGGAAAATAGTTCGATATTTTAATTTGAAAGAAACTGAAGAAATCTAAGAATGAATCTAAAGAATTTATTTCCGTTTATTAACGTAACATGGTAATTTTCGATCGCTCTTGAGCATCCGTACTTGAGTCAGTTAGGTATACACATATGTACATATACAAAGCATTGCGTGCGATGCTTACATCGTCTAACCCTTCATTAGCGGCCGAGGTCTTTTTTCGCAGAGCTGTTTCAAAAGCGTCGTTCTTGAGACGGATCTAATTTGTTTCTTTTCAAGTACAGCCTACGGGTTCGTCCGTTCGCTGATTATACGTCGGGTTATTTTTCACTTATCTGACTGTATTACCCTCGTGTCAGTAATTTTGCTTAGGTTTAGGGATTCGTCATTACTTCCCTTCCCTTTCCGAGTAATTGTTTTGTTGAATGATGCGCTCATTTCATTCGAAATTAGTTCACAACCATTCTTTTACCCTGGCGCGAACGTTGGAGAACTAAAACTCACAGTCACTTCAAAACTACCGCATTGTAATAGCCTCGTATGCTCGGAAATGAAATAGAAAAAGCGCAGAGTTATGTGTACCTCGCGAATGATAATAAAAAAGTCACAAACGAAATAAGTAGGTCTACAAGTTTATATTTTCAATTATATAACAGGAAGTACATCTTGATCAAGAATGTGAAATATTTTTGAGGAAAATTACATCTATTATATAACATATAAAATGAACCATGAAACTCAATTTGTTGAACATATTAATAGTTGTCTTTATATCTTTAAGAAAGCTGTGGTTTTAGTAACCTTGCATTCGTTTGCGCTTAATCTCTTTTTACCATTTGGCACTAACAAAGTTAACAGAAATATTAAAGAATCGTTTGAAAGGGTATGTGAACAATACATGATTTATTTTAATAAATGTGACTAAAGATATGTTAAAATACCTCAACGACATACCCGATTTTAAAATCATCATAAATTTTTCTGACGACTAACCCCAATGTTATCCACTTCGACAGTAAAACCAAATGAGGCATTTATCTTTGAAAATGCCAAGTATGATTTGGAAAACGCTCCGAGAGAGATAAAAAACGTAATAAACTTAGCATTATCGTCTTCATAGGTACAGTAAAAGTTTATGCTTATGCAACAATTTCTGTGCTCGCGGGCAAATTGTTTTTGCAATATCCAGCGCCGTATTTTCAGGAACCTAACACAGCCTAGAGCCGGTTAAGATGCATTCACAATGGAAACCTGTAATGTGGATTGCACGAGATGCGATTAAATTTGTTTGTTTCAGTGTAAAAGAATATCGCGCCCATACATATGTATCATTGCCATTTTGTTTGTGGAATACTCGTGTGAATGCGACCTAACTTGGCTTACAGCTTGTTAGCGTAATGGAAGAAGCGGCTATTGTAGATTTATATACACTACGGATGCAAATGAAAATAGTTTTTTACAAGGAAATTATCTTTCATCGTCCATTACATTATACCAATCTAGTTAAATAAAAAAATAAGACTTTGCATATTAAATATTGGAGATAAAAGTGTTTTCATAAGTCCCGAAATTTTGTCCATGGTGCCGTTAACATTATGTCAAGAGCTATTCAATAGTATTGAATTGAATTGATAAAGGGAAAATAAAATGAATGAAAACAAAAGTTACTAAGGTGGGATAATTTTTTTTTCTTTGATCGACGATACACTACTTTCAATATTTTATTTCATAATTTGATCGTATATTATGTATTTTTAATTACTAATATATCTGTATTACTGTATTTTGCTTAATGGAAAATTAGGAAAATACATACATACATAGCTTTCCGTTTTAAAATAACCGTAAACGTATTCAGTATAACATAATCCACCGCAGCAGAACGGTAAAGTCAGTACGTACTTGTTGCAAACTTAGTCCTAATAACCGGCGAGAAGAACGGATTTCGTTGCTAGTTTTCCCTGTGGGCAAAATTTCGAACGCTTGTTAGAGGTAAATGATTAAATTCAGTCTTAATTTTAGAGACAGGTTTATAGCATTAAAAAGTTCAAAAGAAATAGGATGTTTAAAAAGGAATGAACTGAAATTAGTACAATGTCAGTACCATGTAATGAAAAATATCAAGAATGAATTTTTTCGTTCCACTGTACTGAGGCAGCTTAACCGAAGATAACCTAAGCTGGTTTATCAACACTAACAAATATTTGTCAGCAATAGCGGAATATCATAATGTTTTTAGTGTTTCTTAATATAGGTACACCACCATGAAGAAAATGTGTAAAGAAATACCATCAATCAGAAAAAAATACGAGTTTAAATATCCAAATGTTTTGTTGGTATAAATACTATTCCCGTGGAAAAATGTTTAAGAATAAGAAAAATGTTTAAGATGTTTAAAGTGTTTTTTTTTATATTAATTCAATTCGTAAATTAAATGCGATGAGAAGAAAATTATACGAGTAAAAGAAAAGAACCACGCTCCGGTAATAATTAAGACTCTTGATATTCAAATACACTTTGCGGTTTGCCAACCAAAAAAATACCCTGTAAAGCTTAGAGTATAGATCGGGCGATGTTACACAGCCGAATACTTTTTTTTTATCCTGCCGCAATGTTAAAAAATAATGTTCAATACAAGGTAATGTTCTTTCATATTTCACAGACTCGACAAATTCCATTACGAAAATTAATAAATACGGGAGATTACTTTTTTAAAAGTTTTCGTCCATTTTAAAGCAACCACTGAAAGGTACGGTAAAATCACTCACAGCAATTTCTCAAGGCGGCTCCTCTCAGTGCTTGTATATTTTCACTACACTACGCCCCGCGGCGTTGGCCATTCCCACGTCAGTGTCTCTGGGGGATCGTCAAGTTATTCGTTGAAATTTCATAGCCTTCAACTCAACAACTGGCCGTCTTCTGTTAAAATGTACTCTTTATTACTTTCATGTTTTTATTAAAAACGCTTTTAAATTAAGAAATAAATGTAAGTAAAATTTTAAAACAGACTTGCATTTTTGGGGTAAAAATCATCTTTTCAAATGTTTTTACCAATCTGTGTGACACAATATACTTTTTATGGTAACAACAACACTATACAAGGAAGAACTACGACCGAACTACTATGCACTTCCATTCTTATCTCGAAAATTTGGGGAACTCATAAGAAAAGGATTAAAAAGATGAGAAAGAGCTGGGGCCAGCCTATATGAGAAGAAGCTGATTCGATGGTCATTCGGAAATTACCAACAGTAATATAATTACAAAGCATCCTGTATATATCATCGATACATAGAGTAGAATATTATTAAACCATTTCCGTATTTCTAAACTCTTAGTTTCTTACTATAAAATTTTCCCCGAGTACTCATTAATCAATGCGCCATCATTTTCGCAGTTGTTTAATTCATTTTTTGATCAACATTAGCCGCGCAAACAGCCGACCGGGGCAAGACGGCCGCTCCCATAATTCGGTGTTAATTATTCAAAGGGGAGGCAATCGTGCCATTATCAAACTCTTTGCGGACAAGGAGGGACAAGCCGAAATCAATTAGCCTACGCACACAGTGCTTCCGAACCGAATAATTTATGTGTGTGCACAAAGGATTGTGTATGTACGTGGCCGATTATATGACTGTTGTTTAAACATGGCCGGCCCATTAACGTTATCTATTTCATAATCGAAACTTTTTCAACATTGTACCCTGCGCTATAAATGATTTTGGAACTAAGAGATATAAGTACATCAGGTAAACAGAATAAATTATTTTAAAAGGCACGCGGCGAGCAAGAGAAATCGTCGAGGCGTCTGAAATTAGGAAGTGAGAAAGGAATTAAATAAAAGGTTGTCCAAGAAATATTTCTATATTATAATAATAATGTCCAAGAATATTATAAAAATATTATTGGAAGTAACGATTTGTATGTTTGTTTTTTATAAGTCTAAACAAACTGTTTTATAATATTTTTCGCCTCTAGAAAATTAAATTATTCCAGAATGCTGAAAATGCAATCTCTGTAATAATATAATAATAATAATATAAACCACACAGACGATGTCATAAATTAAATATAGTAGTCGAGTTACTCAAAATTTACGTAATACAAATGTAATTACTTAACAGCTAGAAATCTATTTCTGATATACTGAAGTGTTTCAATTTGACTTCCTCTTATTCGGTAAAATAATTTCTTATTCGGTGTACAGTGTATAATTACTATGGGGCGTTGGATCTATTGTAAATTTCACCCTCCATTTTGTTATGTTTAGGGGCACTACTAAAAGATATCGACATATCCTTACCTAAACATATTTTACTATAGACAAAAACACCGATATAAAAGAAGTTTTTTTTTTTTCTTTCAATTTTATTACTAAAACAGCGGTTACTCAAGTTCGTGCGTGCCATATTAATTTTAAAGTATTTAATGAACCTTCGTACTTGAAATTAGATGTTTTAGTTTTTAGAAAAATATTATGTAAACTAAGGGCTAAACTCACGTGTGTGAGGCTAAAGTCCGGTGTATGTTCCGACTAGTTTCACACCTAGTACCTAGGTGTATTATTAAATGTCACACGTGAATAATTTGAATAGTATGTTAATAATTTACTAACAATTTTAACTATTCCAACTATGCTTATTGCGGATATTCTAATACTGGACGTATTTATGAATTCTAGATCATTAGGTTACTGATGCTAATTTGCTAATAAAACAACACTCAACCGCAGAACAGCACAACATTATAAGTCCTGTTTCTGGTCCTAATATAAATTAATAGCTAAAATCCTATCGCAACAAGTCTGCGTTCGCCTAAATTACGACAATTTAATGCCGAGTCGCATTAAGCTGGCTTAAATTCCCAATGAAACATGCACCGGCCACGTAACCGACGGCGCAACGGCAAACGTATATGTATGGAATCTGTTGCCAAATTAAAAATAAATAATGCTATACGGCCATGTATTGCGAGAACGGCTTCAAACGAGTTATCTATATGTTGATTCATGTCGCATAAATAAAAGCAAACAACCGTTACGTAACTTGTTACATATTATGTGTATAATTCGATGACTTCCCTAAGGGTGGTTTAATACAATAACTTCAAGCGCTGGTCCTTATGTTAAATAATCGATTTTTATTGCAATCTTTTTTAATAAAACCTAATCCATAACTAACAAATACGTATACTGTTACTCGGATGCATAGACAAACAAATGAGTTAGTACTAACGGGCAATGCTGTTAAAGCATTTGCTTGTCCGCCCCTCGCCGGATAATGATTCGAATCGCACGATTTCCCCTGGATTATCAGGAACACGCCTGATGAACTGCCGACCGGCGAACATGCCGTATTAAACGCTACTCGATCGTCGATACGATAAACAGATAATGAGTAGCTGCAATTACTTTAATTAGTGAGTACATGTAGTTATAGCAAACATTGTTGCTTTTAAGAAAAAATATAGTTGTTGCGATTGTATCCTTAAAAGGTTTACGACAAAACCTGTCAGTTATAAGCTTCTGGCATTACCTAAGTAAAAATGGGTATCGGGAATCTAACATTCAATGTAAGAAAATCAGCATTCTTTACAAAAAAAACAACAATTTCTCATATAAACCGATTCCAATATTTTACTTGCCTCTTCTTATATAAATTGTAGGAGGAAATTGTAAATTAAAAATAGGATTCTGCTCAATGCAGATGCAACCATTTGAAACATCTAAGCATGTCATCGCATGTCAGACAGTGGATTAAATAAACGTGTTCGCTTTTAGTGGCCAGTAGCCAATCCGCGGCGGTTTGTTGATCAAGAACGCAGAGCAGCACAAACAAGCTGTGCTTTGACCGCCAGGCCCCTCTGGTATTCCCAATGGTAAATAAACAAAGAGACCACTGATTTGTCGAGCTAATACAAAATTACCACACATTTGAGTGCCATTATCTGCCTTTCAGAATAACGGGTACAGTGATTAATGTAGAAAGGGTGCAATAAATTTGGTTCGTTTATTTTTCAATAATAAAACAAAGCTTTAATTTTTGGGTTTGTTAAATACCTATAGTAACGTTACTATAAATATGGATATTTTATTGTAAACACCCAACTGATTTTTATCGATATTAGACGCAACACCTATCCACATCAGACAAAATGAACCGAAATAAACACTTGAATTCAGCGAATATTTCCCAAAAACAGCTAACTCTGCATGTAAGGATTTAGAGAATTGTATTTACAAAATTAATTATTTGCACTATTGGAAACGGTTGGATGAAATTTAATCTAACACATTAATTTGAAACATCAAAATACGAAAAGCACATCAATACATTACAGTGTCGTTCCATATCTCATATACTTAACTTTTAGATGCGATAAAATTTAATATAACGACTTGCGTTAGAAGCATTCTGACATTTATGACATACATATCTGCAAAATGTTAACGTCTATTACGCCTTAACTCTTTAAACATAACAGCCGTCCTTACTTTTTATTACAAAATGATAATATTAATAAGAACTTGATGTTCTATTCTCCCGATGCATCCATTACACATTTCGTAACGGACATTTTTAATACAAATAAAAGAACTAACTCCTAATAGGATAGGCAGACATCGAATGCTCATATACGTACGAATCGCCTGGGATATTTGTAATGCCGTTAGTTTTGCTCAGAGTCATTTTTTATGTATTACAACAAGTCATGTAATAAGCATGTTATCTAATCAGGATAGTTAACATGAACATCTAGAGAAAATTAGAAATTCACATAAGTGTTTCTAAGTACATGAACTATGTTTTTTAATGTGAAGTTATCTGGGTAATTAAGCACGAAAAAGGATGTACATCGGTAGCTTCCCATTGCGCTTGTTATCTTTGAGATCAATTAAGTGCGAAAAGTAGTCGTGATGGACGGAGGTGCGCCGACACGACGGACGATAGAGGCCTCAGGCTCACTACAGTACACACTATAGGCAACCTACCGAGGATTCAAAACTTCTTGATTGCAATGTAACGCTTAATATAATTAATATATTTATGCACCATTACGTCGTATCAATATTGGTTAAATCAAATTAGTTGGTGGTGATATATTGTGTAAAATGTGTAAGGTTTTGGACCTGATTGCGCGAAAATACCACAAACAGAATAGTGATAGAAATAGTATAGAATAGTAGAGGCGTATTATATCAGGTAAGTACTAAATCCCTAAAGATTTCTGGCGTGAAGGAATCATCTATTATTTACTTTCGTCCTCTTTTCAGACATCGGTAATAAAATAATTACGCTGCTTACACCTCGCTCGCCTTCCACCACCACAAAGAATATTAAAAAAGTTAACATATCCGAAATGTTTTTCATTGGTTTTTCGTAGAGGAACATTCACGTGCAACTAGACAAACAACTGTACGTGATGAAAGTAAAAACAGCTGCGTCCTTTCTAAACACATTCGGCGTGCGACAGACTAAAAGGAAAACTATAACAGCAGAAATACATGTGTCAATCAAAAGCCACTCGCAACGGTAAGCAATGACGGGTTTGGTCTCAGTTGGGCTGAACAGGGGCCGTTTGTACTCGCGTCACGCGCTATCATCCGTAACCGACAGAGGATAGGGTCACAGCTGACTTTCCTTAGCTCGACTCGCAAGTCTTGAGCTAAAAGCGATAAAAAAAATGTTTTATTTTTCTTTACGAAAATTAACTTGTTCGTTAATTTATTACCTAATCAACGTTTCGACTATAAGTTACTTAAAGTAACTTTTGGCATACATCTGAGTAGGAATCCTTCAAAAAAATTAGCTGCAATCGTTAACTGGCAAAATGTAATTGGATTCATTTGTTTTTTAATAGAATGAAATTATAAATAATTTTGATTACAACGAAAACATTGAATTTTTCAGCAATTTGTACGCCTTAATAAAACCAATTCACACCATGTTTTTGTATGAATTATCAGATTTTGATCAACAGGTTAGATGTAGGTAGATAGATCGTAATGTTCTTTCTTAACTGTAGATGAACGTTACATTACGTTAGTTACTGCCACATCTTAGGGATTGCCTGATACCGTCTCCACACTACACACCATTAATACACACACACACACGTAAAGAAAGAGCGTGACGTTTTAGAAATGAGACATCGTTTTGCGATTCGCAGGCTCGAGACAAATGCAAATTATGTTATCTATTGTTAATTGCTAAAAGTGGCGTATCGGTCCAATTTCAAATCTTCCTACTTCCGCGTTCGTCTAGTTATAAGAAAATTTGTCATTCATTTCACAAACATGGAAAAAATTATGTAACAGAAGAGCAACGCTAAACTACATTTTTATAAGGTGTGTTTAAAACAAACAGCCAACAAAATACAAAGATTTTAATTTTATAGAACATAGTTGTATAAAAACACAACTAAGAGAAAACTATTTTATAACCCCTGAGCCACATTGAATTGTGTTAGAAGCTCGACGAGACAGCATTATACTCTAGACTGTAGACTAGTACTGGAAGCAAACGCGCTCTATTCCCTCGGGAATGGGAGGGACCGCAGCGTGTAAGGCCAGGCAAAAGACAGGTGCGCGCGACTTGAGGCCAAATCGTTAAGCCCGAGCTGTTCGAAATAATAAGTAGTTCCACCGTTTGAGTTGCAGAAAACGTCGCCGGCAATTCTATTGAAAGGCCGAATGAAGATAAATGGTGGAGTCGGCTCCATAACGAGCCAGACTCGACTGTTTTCAATTTGACCGCGCCCGCTTTAACTTCGATTTGGTGTGAATTCTGAAAAATATACTATTGTATTTTGCGGTTTCTTAATACGCAGTCTGTGCGCTTTGTTAGAGATTTTAGTTGACTAGATCTAGAAGGACTTTTATGTACTACTTTATTAATTGTGAAAATGTCATTTCGTTTATTGTTATTCTTAACAGGTTTCCTTTATCGAATAACATTAACAGTTTTTTTTTTTCATAACCCTAATTTTATGTATGCTATTTGATATGGCAAAAATAAACATATCTACAATCTGTTATCCTATAAGCCCATGATAAGGTTAGGAGGCAGAATTTATATGAACTACATATATGTAATGTGCCAAAATATATGTGCTACCTAAGAACACTATGTACCCGTCTGTTAATAAAATTATAAAAAAAGCAATTGGATAAACAGAGAATATTATATTAAAGTGAACACAAACAATGAAATATCGAATACAAAAGATTAAATTCCATCATTCATTTGAGAATTGACGTTTTAAACTCGAACAATATGAGCCGATTTGATCAGACATTAGGAGGGGAGCGATTCTAAAGAAAATCCGCTGCCATTTCTCTTCGTCTCCGTCCGCTCAGCGTTCAATCAAGCGGCCCGTGACTTTTACCTTTGCAGTTATAAAAAATATCTGTACATTTTATCTTACCGTTCTGTTTTAGTAATTTTTTTTTCTTTGGGAGCCATTTCCTAACGAACGCTGGCGACCATCATGGCAACATGAACTTTTCACACAACTGCTCTAAATAGGAAACGCGTGCTTTTCTGGAACCACTGGCGAAAATTCTTTAGCCACGATGTTCTTCTTTCTGGACCTATTTTTCATGTATTCCTCTTTTTCCCTGTATTTCCTTTGCGCATTACATGGTATTGTTTTTAAACTAGTGAAATTTACTTTTAAGGTATTGTAGAAAATCGGATTAGATTTCTTCTTCTTACAAAAATTGGTCAATAAGCTAACGAAAATACTCTATTTCAAAATTTTATAACAGTAAATGAAAATAGCCTCGAGTTAGAAATAAAACTTGATCCTGTCAAGTGAAACTCCACACAGACCTTCGTTATAATAGCTTAAGAACCATTTCAATACAAGTCGCCGGTCGGGGCGGTCGAGGCGATCGGGGCTACGGATACCGCTAACGAGATATCTTTATACATACTTTTTTGTCGATTCGCCTTGAGCTCTGTCGGTGGCAATCTTAGAAATATCAAAAATGTAAAAGCCAATCGATGGATTTAGAATTCTATCATTTATTCACATGGAGTACAAAGTTTACTCATCAATAATGGTTCTTCTCGATATAATGTCGCATGGTTATTAACAAGATTAGTACAAAATCTTACCAAATCTACTATCACGCTATTGTTAAAAGGGGAACGTGGTTAAATAGGTGAACTTTTGTTATAAAAGGAAACTTATGTACCGGTTTTATATCCCGTAGTTAAAGCGAACATTATAGTTAAAGTTCCATACAAAATTTTAACCATTTAATATGAAACTTCGCCTATTATTCCTGTTAAATATGGTACGAAACGGCGTTGAAACGAGTGTCGGGATAAGAATGTACCAGCCTAATGTGCGCGTACTCTCAACTGTAAATGCCGATGCGGGCCGGAATAATTTCTATCATAACAAACGATTTACTAAAACATATTCACAGAGATAATTTATTAAAATAAAAAAGATGTTTATCCAAAAATCTGTCAACTAATGCACAGATATTTATATAAACTAATCTAATTAATATTTTTCGAGAATAAATTTGGAGGCAAGATTAATTTTAGTAAATTTATAATGAGGGAGTGACTTGATTGTTTGTAATGGATAATAAGCTCGGAAAGCAGTGAACAGAGTTTAATAATTTATTCACAATTAAGAAGCTACGTTGCGCCCACTGAAAATTTTTATAATCCAGTCACATATAGCTACTTATATGTATTTTTATATACTTTTCAAACACCGGTACTTAGTTCTATTAGAATGTGGGGTAATGGGATTACGGTCCATATCGGCGAACGGTAACTGTTTCCTGCGGTAAAAGAAACATTAGGGTTAGTCGCACGTAAGCGCATCGGGTTTCATAGTTACCACTTAGGAAAAACTACTCACGATTCACGTACGAAAAGTATATTGAGACTTTAAATAAGTATTTGAATATTTTAAATGATACGAAAATTGTGTTACAAGCATATTCTCATCGAAGAAAAATTTGAAGGGGTTAAAAAACGTGTTTTTATGCTTTTCCTTAATAAAAAAAAATTCCATAATGAAAAAAAAAACTAATACAAGAAATGTTATCGAACTAGTATCAATTTCAGATACGTGTTAAGCAATATCGAAATGTAAATTTGTTAATAAAAGTATTAACATGTTTTATTTGTAGAGTTGTGACTAAAATGATTAAAAAAAAATTCGCATTAACCTAAACATTTTCAAAGTAATATCAACTATACATACTACGTATCAGGAGATCCGGAGGAAATAGTCTTTATAAATCTTCCTTATTGTATTCTTTCATAGACGTCATAAAAGTTCAGTAACAAAGAATTTTTATAGGAACTTAATTGAGTCGGCTCTCGGGGCAATTACACTTACGAGTAAATGAGTTTGTTTTTATTGTGCCCTGCCCACGGATGCCATTTTCGCTTAGTAAAATGGAAAGGAGGAAGGCAATGAAGGTACAAAAGGAAGTTTATTATAGTTAGCT
This sequence comes from Papilio alexanor hazarajatica, assembly GCA_018246295.1. NCBI lineage: Eukaryota > Metazoa > Arthropoda > Insecta > Lepidoptera > Papilionidae > Papilio > Papilio alexanor. The sequence continues at coordinate 300 of DWLR01000820.1, read as the reverse complement.
ATAAAGTCCAAGCAAATATACAATATCCTACATGAACACATATACATATGTATTTCGAACAGGTTGATAATACAGCAAGGACAGACAAAGAGTACCCTTGACAGACAAACACGTGTGTGATAGATGGATTTGAATACTTTACCTACTTTGAGTTTTTACATACATACTTTTGTATAAATCTATACCCATTTACCAAGTATACCGGTATGAAGTGAGCGTCAAGTACAAATGTCTCGATAGGGAACATTTGTTTAGAACGAGCCTTTATTTTTTTTTGTTTGTTTGCTATGACATCTGTGA
>DWLR01000819.1:0-21750 GCA_018246295.1 Papilio alexanor hazarajatica | reverse complement strand
GACGGGATTTCGTGCTTATCACAAAGCGGGCGAAAAAATTTGCTTTTAAAATTTTTACAATGTTGCTTCGTTAGGTCTCTAGACGGCATAAAATAAAATAAAAAATAGGATTTGCTAACTTTAAAAATTAATATTCACACCTATTATCAAAATATTTTCTTTTTTACTCCTTAAAAATAACAAAGTATCCTTGGATAATCTTAATCTTTTAAGAAGTCTATCATATATTGCGTAAAAAAATCCCGTCGCACTAAAAGTATGTGGCGATTTAAGTAAAAATTTATTAGTTATTTAATCAACTGTATAATTATGCTACATCTGAACCGTCACTTAGCTCTAAAAGGTCAAATATCGAGTCCATACCTTTTAAGTGCGTCCTAAAATTTTAGGTGACATTTTGGCAGTGAATAGACTGAAACTTAAATTTCACTTAAATTCCTTCACAGGCTCCTTAAATATATTAGTCGATGCGAAAAATGGACGTAATTCAAGATAACTGTCTCTTTTTTGTTATGCACTTTGTTAGTTTGTGGTTGTGTTTTTTTTCTGGCAATAATGGTCATTTATTTTATTTATTTAAGTTAGGTAAATTTAAAAAGGAACTAAATATATAATTTAGTTACATTTTCTTTCTTCGTAATACCTACTAATATTATAAATACGAAAGTAGCTCTGTCTGTCTGTCTGTTACACTTTTACGCCTAAATCACTAAACCGTTTTTGAGGAAATTTGGTAAAACGATAGATTTGACCTAAGTAAAGGAAATATGCTACATTACATTGCGAAAAAAGAGGTTGCAGGAGTAAAGGGGGGGGTCGTATTATAAATGCGAATGTTTGTGTGGACGTTTGTCACCAGGTAACTCCACACCAGCTGAACAGATCTGGACGAAATTTGGCACAGAGATAGATTATAGTCTGGAACATCACTTAGGCTTTATCTTGGAAAAATATACGGTTTCCGAGGAACGTTTCCCTCGCAGATATATGTATATGTTTACATATAGATACTTCAATATTGAACTCCACAAGGACGAAGTCGCGGGCAATAGCTAGTATCCTAATAAATTTAGATAACTGCACTGTTGACTAAACTTAACTGTTCACACAAATAAGTTTTTTTTCATAGAATTTAGAGCGCCAAAAAGAGGAGAATCCAGCAAAGTTGAACGCAGCAAGGGAAGAATTAGAAGAGGCGGGAACACGTGTGGAGGCTGCGCGTGATGCTCTCGCCGCCGACATGTTTGCGCTTGTTGCCAAAGAGGCACAACTCGCGCACACATTGTTGCAGTATGTCAAACTGCAGAGAGCGTACCATGAGTCTGCACTACATTCCCTGCAAGACACCGTCCCTGAACTGGAAAGATTTATTAGTAAGTAGATTCTTATTTTTTTTTATATTAAGCATAAATATCATTTGGAAATTAGATTTAAATTTAATAGTAATATGAATAACATACTACAAAAATGGGAAGTCAATGGTGTAACGAAGCATTAGTTTTCACTGTTGAAAATTTCAAATAAAATCATGTTGTGATCACAGTTATCTCAAGGAGAGAGGTAACAATATGTTTTTATGTGAATTTTTCAGCAGTGCTTGCTCACGATCATCAATTTTATTATTTGCCTTGTTCTAGTAGATTTATAAGTTTGTCTATATTCTCTTTCATTCAATCTTCAAACTTAATGAAACAATTGTTCGCATGCTACTGTTTTCAAGAAGCTATTGTACTACGTATCCTTTAGTGATATACACTGTGGTAAATGTAGTCTTTGTTGATAAGCCAGTATTTTAAAACTTAACACCTAATAAATAAATAAATAAAACTAAACATAACAATCTTAAATTATTTTTAAGGATATTAAAAGGTTTTTAACTTTACCTATTAAATCAATCCAGCTGTTATATACTTTTCACAGATTAGACGAACAATATTTTCATTGTGTTCTTTTCAAATGTTTTTATTTAATCTGTTAATGACTCATTACTATAATATGTGGGTAAATAACTATTATATTAATTCTTTGTTCCCTTATCTTTATTACCTATTTGTTGGAAATGTCATTAATGATGCTAAAAACAATAGAAGATAAGTTCACTATCACTTTGTCTAAAATAAATACCAATTGACCATTGTTTGTAGTAACTAATTAAGATACTAATAGAGATGGGATGTACTAGGTAAATCGCGTACTTAGTATTTCGAGTATGAGTATTTGTAAATACGCATTCCAAATACTAGTTCCTAGAAGTATTTAGGAGTATCAAATTGATTTGCGACGAACGAGCAAAAAAAAATCTCAATAAAAAAAGACTCAATAACTAAAATATATCAATAAATAATATATACAATATACATATAATGGGAAAACGCATGTACCATGTATGTTATAAATCGTTGCAAACAATGTAATATCAGTCGCAGTCAAACGAAAAGCAAAACCTATATTAAATTCAAAACTTTGCTACACACAAACATACGAAAAGTTATCTTATCGTTTAACGTTTACGGTCGTTTTTAGGTCGGCATCTATGCACTCACTATGCGGTTGTTGAATCACGCTCTTACTTATTATTATTAAACGTCAAAATAAATATTTTTTAAAATGACCGATCGTAATTCTTAAGCTGATTTTTGTTCGCTACTGGCATCCATCTATGTGCGAGTATATAAATATGTCAGTCTCACTCACCTCTTGCTCGACTACGATAAGTTGAATATGATTCGATCGAATCGAACTTAATGTCTTTTTTTATATAAGAAGGTGGCAAACGAGCAAGCAATCACCTAAGCGACCGCCACCCATAGACATCTGCAACAAGAATTTGCGAGTTACAGATGCGTTGCCTACCTTTTATAGATAGTGGAGGGGATAGACAGAAAATTGGACATTTCCTTCTCTTATCCATCCCCCTCCCCATCAAATCCTCTTTCACTAGCTACCCTTTCCTTAATAGAAAAGTGTGGGAAGGGAAAGAAGATTGAAATTGGGCCTCCGGCACCTCACTCATCAGACGAAACGCAGAATACTTCTACTTCACGCCTATATTCTGTGAGGTCGTGGTATTGCACCGGTCGAGCGGGCCATTCGTGCCACGGATGTTATTTTTGCGGACTCTACCACTGTCAGAATACATGTATATAAATACTTTTATCCACGAAAGAAGCGTTAAAAGATGTTAGGACCAGAATCATACCAAATTGATATTCATAATCATCACCTACCTCTTTGGGAGATAAACATGGGTACCTGAGATCGATATTGACAAAATTAAATTTAATTATAAGGTTAAGTGTTTCCCTGCCTTTTTCTATTAGAGTCGAAGGTTAAACTCGTAAGTGGTCCCATTAATAATAGCGTAATTAACTTTGAATAATGCCAACCGCAGAATGTCAAGTAGTCAGTTCAATAAACTAAACAGAAAACGAACCTTCACTTATTGTCAAGGTAATGTCAAATGTCACACGATATAGTTAGAGTGGTGGTTTATGTGTAAAATATACAAATACTTACTAATTAGGTGAGTGGTAAGTCATTTTCAATAGAATAGACGTTAGAGTGGTCGGACTATACAGCCAAAGACCAGGATCACTCCTAAGCAACTCTACGAAGTATTGCAATAAAATTAATATCACTCTATTCATGAAAGAGTGTAAAAAAGAAATACGTTATAATATTAATAGAATATGCAGTATAAATGGAATAATTGACTGCTATCATCTTGATCAGAAATATGTATCGTTATGTTTTTGTATACGATTGGATTTATAAAAGTGGTAAATGGTAAAAGTAAAGTTTATTAAGACTGTTCAATGTAATCTATCTAAGCTTGCATAAATTTATGAAATATATATGGAAATATAATAGACATAAAGTCCATTAAAGCTTGCGCTTTATTGAAAGTATGAATAATAAACACAATTACCAATTAAGAAGTAAACCACTTTAAGGTAAAGGCTTGTATTTGTTACAATTAGGTATCATAATTATTTACTTAGTTTGATTTAATCTTACCCAAAACGAAACTGAGTAATACCTTAAAATAACGTTAGTCGTGTTTAGACGTCAAGCAATTAATCAGCATTAATATTGAGGGTCTGTCTCCGCGGCTTAAACAAAGGCCAATAATCTAACGTCGCTATTAAAATTAACAAGACTTGGCTACCGTTCCCCGCTGCTTAATAAATTAAATACAATAAATTTATCATTAAATGTCGTGACAAACTGTTTACTAAAAGCGTGTTCTTTGTACTTTATTATTGTTAATTGACGGTCATTATCACGATATGTTAAGTCATAACTGACCTAAATACCACATTCGAATTTAAGGCCATTTTTTGACAATGAACCGAAAATGTTCAATGGTTACTACCATTGTTTATAATAAAATAACAGGTTGCATCTATTGTTCCAATAAGAAAAAGATTAAATACATCGATGTATAATGTCCGTCCTTTAAAAGTTTACTAAGTGAATCCCAAGAGCGATAATGAGTTTCAAGGCGAACGTTTAAATATTTTCAAAGAGTTATTCAATTTGAATGTATGTAAATAAAAGCTCAATAAACGACGACGTTTCTTGCGATGTCAAGATAATTATTTAACAATAATGCGAATCAATAGGACATCTAACTTAGAGTTAAAGTGTGCTAAGTGTAGGTATTTTAAAAACGCCTTTGGAGCGAGTGCATATTGTAGGTGCTAAAGCATCGACGTGCTTGCGGGGTCACGATCTCCGACGGCAGTCATTGTGAAAAATTTATGCAACGTGCCGTCGAGCATTTTTCAAGCTATTTTAGGAATTGAATATGCCACTTGAAGGTTGATATCGAAAAGCTTTTTAGCTTCTTATTGAAATACTAATGCTCAATATAATTTTTCTGATCAAGTTTTTTGTTACGTTTATAAAAAATGGGTAGGTAGATAGAAACAGTCCTCTTTATTGCGTCGTTTTAAATTTCTACTAGTAATTTAAAATGTTTACTATCATGGTTGTAGAGATTTTGGATGACAAGCTTTATTGCAACTTAAGTCAGCTTTGTAAAAAGCAAAGTATTTTTAAAATTTCAGTGAGTAGATCAAGTGTATGTAAGGGAAATATATGCTTTATGGTAAATTGCCATACCTTATTACTTCACAAAGATACATTGGCTTTTAAGTAACCTGTGGTATGTGTTTTGACACGTTTCTTATAGTAAAAGGAGGCAATAGAGCAAGATGTTACGTAAGCCATCAATTTCCGCAAGAATAAGAAGAGTTACGGAAGCGTTGCCACCCTTTTTTGCAAGAAAAATTGAGAAGTGGATACAGAAACAAGAGGAACAGGGGATGAGATGGAGAAGGTGTCGGTGGAATTGCGCTCATTAGAAGAAACCAAAAGTATAAATAAGGCTACTTCACCATCGTATTCTCTGAGGTCCTGGTTATTACCAGCTAAAGTAATTTCGCGTATCAATAAAATTAACATTCATATAACAATAAAATCTATGCAAAAATTAAAAAAGAACAAAGTAAACAAAACAGTGCATGATGCATTCTAATTACTTTTATCTACAGAACCAAAAGTTTGTTGTTCTGCTATTCGGTTATTGACAAAGAGATATCCGATAACAATGCGGGCACTCGTTGAGTATCAATTATAGAGGCGAAATGTTGTTATGTAACGAGACCTTGAAGCTTGACCGTAGTCGTGAGACTCCGCTATTGACCGCTTGTGGTACAAATATAAGTTGTAGCGGATTTATTTCAAATTATTTAATTTAATTATAATTAGGCCATAGGTCTCCCCAAAAAGACTTCCACACAGTTTGGTGAACTCTTGAGAGAGAGAGAGAGAGAGAGAGATTTGACCGGATCGTTGGTCTATCTTGTATGGAGGTCTAGCTGTGCTACGTCGTAGTACATATTTAAATAAATATGTAAAACGTCGATATAAGATATCAAAAATTACTGAAATCGACTACATTTAAATATTATTGTAAGGAATTTTGTTGTTTACTATACGTTGGCAAAGATTACATTTTACATTTAGTGACTCACGTTTCCTAAAGTTCAACGTAGCAGTGCAATGACGTAATAATAGTTGTAAATTGTTTTATTATTTAATCTCATCGAACTCAAATAACAATCGCATCAATTACTAGCAGACATAAAGTTCACGGGGCTTACATGACTTCAGTGACCTTCAACTACATATGTAAATTACAATCTAACACAAACGTATTATGCATACTCTGCAATTACTAAATTTACTTTCGCAACGATAACTTATTGTTTCATAATTCATTTAAATTATTTGTCAAGGAGTGGCTGCAACATGTAAAAATATATAACAAAAACAATTACCTATGTTCTATTCTTTCGGAATTCTTTGGCCTTGAAAAAAGAAAGGCCGAAATACATTAACCTTTTTCACTAAACGTAACGAAAATAAATCATAAGTACGCTAAAATATTTAAACAATGATTGTGTCTGTCTATTGTGAAGTGTAATTACACGTTCTACTTGTGTTTAGCCACATAGACTTTTTATAATTTGATAAATATTAAGTTCCAAAGGTAACTTATTATGTCTATACATACATTAAAAATATTAAAATAATCTTGATTATTTCGTTATTAACATTTCTAATGCATACCTTTTTGTTGAGTTGTAGAATTCCATTGGAACATCAAAGATCACTATATTTCAGTTTTATATATTTTCTATTACTAAAAATATTTTTCCGTTGATATCTTATAAATTGGACTGATTTTTGAACTTGGAATTGTTCATGGCGGTCGTGTGTTTTGAGTCATATTGTGGCCATATTTACGATAGCATTTACAAAGTCGCCGCAGCAGGCTGAAACTGTCATGAAGCAACTAATGGGCTTCAGTCCACACCCATAATTTCTACGACTGACTCATAACAAACGATCGCAGCTTAAAGGAAATACATACAAATATTTAACTTAAGCGGTTATTTGGGTAACACAGACAAACGACCCTAAATATTCTAAAACAAATACGAAGGTATATACGTAGCTTTGTCATTAATTTGTTAGACAGTTCGAAGTGTGCAATTAATTTATCATGTTATTTCCTCACTGTGACCAAAGTATTGGTTCAGTTAAATACTAGTAGATGTTATATTATAGAATGAGTCTTAAAAATTTTTTAGCTGTTTAAAATAATTTTTTAAACAATGATATGATGAATGTAGCATCACGAACCATCGTACGAATTAAAAAAAAATGAAAAAAAAAACAATCAATTTATTTACTTGACTTGACCAGCATTAGTTCCTTGAGTTCAAATATTAAAAATTAGCTTAAATAACTGTACAAGAATAATAATCTAATTGAATAGTAAGTTAATTTGTTTAAAAAACGTGACAATTTTATAAGCGGATAGGGAACAATGTGTATAACAATTGATAAAATACTATACAAATTAATGTTAAACGAACCGTGAAATTGTAAATTTCATAAAAAATACATTTAACTGCATGATTTGCAGTTATAAGGTGTCTTAAAAAGTTTGTTTCCCCTTTCCTTCGCTAATTCCGCTTACTCTTTATTTTGTTGTGTACTTTTAGGAAATTATTTTATCAAACAACATTATACCCAATGTTTTATGGTTCGAAATGAGAAATTATAAGGTTATTTGTTACATTAACCAAAGTTGATCGATATCAGTGCTATGGCTTTAACCAACATCTGTTCTGAATTTTACAAGGATTTAATCACGATCGATTCCCAAATCAAATAGTACCGGCTTATGTAGGACATAATCACAATACGTTATAGATCTGATATCCATTATACTGAAGGTAACAGTATTATGTAAATAAAAATCATGGCTACGAAATTTTCACATATCGTTAGTTTTCAATGAACTCTCAATATTTTTGAGTAAAAGTGTTGTTCAACTTCACAATCAAATCTTTAAATAATAATTCTGTCATTTCTTTAAACCTATCATTCTTTTGAAACTAATAATGCTCTTATTAATTTTTCTTCTTATTAGAAAGTGGCTCTTTCAAAATTTAGCTCTTTAATGTCACTTTACTCCTGCTCTCGTCGCTCGGATAGTACGCTTAATATAGCATAGTTTATTAGCAAATATTGCTATTATGGATTTCATATTGTAAATTAAAATACGTCAGTACGATCTTTAATATTAGATCTTATTATTTATAAAAAAATACAAAGTGCGATGAGACGATGAATTCTGTTACGACGAAAATTTGTAACTGTTGTTCCAACTTGAAATTTGTTGTTGTGATTATGTTCTACAATACCGACCCTACAATCGACAATGATCTAGATCATTCCAATTTACCGGGCGGCGTTAAGAAATATTTAAGCGGCTTGTGAACTTCTGAAATATAGAAATCATAAAACATGGTCATGTCAATGATAATTTGATTTCACGCCTATTACTGTTTTTATTTTATTTTGCAATATTCCGAGATTGTTCATTGCTATTTCAACTTACTAAGATTTTCTTTTCGTTTCACTAGATTTCGAAATGGTATAAGTAAAATAAAATTGTATATTGGTATTGAAGTTGGTGTTGTAATTTATTATTCAATTAATTTAAATTAAAATTCTATCTTACGATAAATCTGGAGTGATGAATTTTCCAGTCTTACGTTAAAATTGCATTCATAATGAATTTCAAAGATTTTCTTATTCAAACAAACTTAAAAACTTTATAAGAGAAATTTTGTAATGTTTCAAACTATGTTAATGTGGTTACCAGTTTACTAATATACCCTCATACATTACAATATAAACGAGAGAATTAAAAACACTTTTTATGAAACAATTATCAATTTTAAAATAAGTTTGATTGACAACATAAAAAAACTCTTTTGCATTAAAAATATCGAAGCATAATGGACGTGGTTGTTCATTTTACTGCCGACAATAGATCGTGAATAAATTGTTAAAATAAATTACATTTTTATAAAGGCGGAGTTATGGCGGACAATAATCAGTTTTTAGGCGTGCACAGATTTGTCAACAATTTGGAGACATATTGAAGTAAATGTGTTAGCGTTTTTTTGTAAAACTCAACTAATTTGCTCTATTTTTATAGGCGAGGTCATGTCTACACGGCTGTCCATGAACATTTAAATACCTGAGGTAAGTGTAAGTGCTTCGCCAGCCATTGAGGAAGTGGAACGCTAATATGTGTGATTTCTGATTTTTCTAGAGGTTTCTCCATAACGTTACTATTTCAAATATTTGAGAATTTTAAATTTATGAAAGTGATATTATATTGATTGTACTATATCCAGCCTGGAATCTAGGCCACAACTTTCTACCTAGACACAAGCTGTATTTTTTTTGCTCAGTTTTTAAAGTTTTTACCTTTTTATTCTTTTCTTTTTCTTACTTTGCTTATCCCTTTTGCTTTGCTTTTCCTTTTATAGATTTCAGTTTCACTTTTCTTTCACAACATTTACGCTTGTTTTTTTCTTAAAATAATGTTTTAAAAATAATTTTCACGTCAATTTACTGTTTTATAAGTATTTCTCGTCTTATTTCTGTTTACAACCTTCAAGCCCAAGGATTTGAAAGAGTTTATAAATTCATCTTTAGTTTCCTTCTATTATTAATTTACATGATGTATCTCTATTTTCTCCCCTAATTTTGTTTCAGTGTCTACGCGTAGCGAACACTGGACACACGATCGATATTTGCAGCATGGATTTACTCCTTGTTGGAAGCAAGTATAATTAAATTAAAGTATATTCATAATTTTAGTAGTATAATTTTAAATTCTAATACTAGTAAAGTATAATTTTAAATGCAGTCCATAATAATAGGTTTATCGTCTGACAAAATTTGTAAATGTTTTGCTGTTACTGCTCCGCTTGTCAAGTGAGTTTCTAATCGGAGTAAGACTGATTACAAAAGGTTGCGAATTTTTAGTAATCCAAGAAATTTCTTATGGTACCAATTCGATGCAAGCAATTCTTTTTGGCAAAATTATAATTTTCATAAAGAAATTATCAGGTCGATCGTTTGAGGTCAATGAACTCAGTTTCGCGGCTCGAAAAAATTTTGTCTGTTTATTATTCATAGATTCGAATATATCAAAAGTCAAATAGAACACACTTTTACTTTTTCTATCCTAAACAAGTAAGACATATTTTGTTTGATGTTTTTCGACACTTGTGTAGAATCAATAAAGGAAGTATTTTTCGAAAGGCAAAGTATTATTTAGGAAGTATAGTAATGATTTAAAAGCAAATACGAGTACACACTTTAATAGAATATAATTTGATTTTTCGTATCATGTCCAGCTTATGATCAGACGGTTGAAGTTTAGATTCTCAACTAGCTATAGTAATTTTTCGATTTTAAATTGTACTGGAAAAACAAATATACTTCTCAAAATTTTTGTTTATTAAGCGTAACGTAAAATTGATGATAATTGACAGGGATTGCAGTTTTAGACAAATCAGTTTAAAAAACGAATCGATTATTATTGATAACAAATAATTAAGTATTTTAATGTTGGTAATGTTATTTCATCTTTCCTCTAAGGCCGTTACTATCAAACATATAATAGTACTGAACGTTTCAAATTGAATAGATCTATTGTATTGCTAAATAAAGTAGCATTGGATTTATTATCACGTTTACCGTTAACTCCCGATTTCGACGTGTAAGTGTTTACAATATATATTGGCCTATACATTACCTCGGGAAACTAACTTTGCGCCTGATCATACTTCCGTATATCGATTTGATGCTAATTCGAATTCGGAAGGGGTGTTTACTAGAGTGTATTTTATTAAAGGAGACGGATGTTTCATATATATAAATAAGCTCCCGTCTATGTTACGGATGTAAGTTCTTATTTATTTATTGCTTGAATGACGGAAGGAAAATGTTTTTAGGGTTCGGGTATGTATGTATGTGTGTATGTCCGTCTCTTGCTGGCAACCTGTAGCCTGAGCAGCTTGACCGATTTTGAAGAGTATGGTGTCATTCGAATCGCATTCTACTACAGTCAGTCGGGTTTATTAGTTTTTTTAAATTAATGACTAGCTTATATATAAGATGGCGTAAGACCAGGGGACCTCCTGTAAAAACTGTAGCCAAAACCAGATGCAGTATGATACTACGTAGGTGATAAATGGGCAGGGAGATGACATATAAATTGTATTTCATAAATATAAGTAATTATCATTAAAAGTGAATAGGAGCAACAATAAGTGAACTTGAATGTAAAAGTGGTAATAGTCCACACACTTTCATTATTACCGAAGTGTAACCGTATTTTAAAATAGATACAAAAATGTCTGTAAAGAATTGGCGGGATCCATGCGAATGATCGCTGTAGTGATTTCGTTATATAATCAGTTAGTCGGCCAGTTAATACATTGCCGTGGATTAAAGCGGCCTGTAAAGAATTTCAAGTAATGCGGGAGAAAAACTTATACGACAAGAACGGGCAAATAATTACAGAAGTGTTTATGAAGGAATTAGGTCGTCGCGTTTACCGCATTGTAGCGTGCACCTCGCTTAACTTCCTCAAATTATAAAGTTAAAACGATTTAACTCTGCCTTATTAAACTTTAAAAAATAACAGTTAAAAAAACCCGACTGACTATATCCTATGACACTCCGCATATAATATGAATCGACTCACCTCACTATTTATATTTGGTGAAGCCGCTTAGGTCACAGAAGGTCACAATGGAACTGACATATACATACCTACATACCCGCGAAAAACATAACACTCTTCAACTTGTCATATGGGTAAAAATAAGTACTCAAGCCCATAACCCAGTGGTAAGCAGGTAGGTGTTTACGGCAGTTCTAGCAAACTTGCTCTACGTATATTACGTTCGAGTTAGTATTTTGTATTGTAAAAGACTTCGTGTACCCAATGACCTACACGTTACAGAATGAATAGCATCATTCATTTAAAAGCACTTACGTAAATATGTAAGACAAAAATCGTAATGGCGTCCATGACTTTGATAGTCACGCTTTGATGTTATGATATAGAATGAACATTATAGCTTGGTATTTCCGAAAAGGTCTTTAAGAAAAAACTACGTGAGATCATGTCTGTTAATTCATTCAATCGGAATTAATTGAATCTTAATTTTTAAATTACAATTGTTTGGTTAATTAAGTGCTCAAATAAGCATGTTAATATACTATAGTAAAGATAATAATTTTTTATTATTTTAGACATTTGTAATTAAGATTTCTGGGTGATAATTAATAGCAGTTTTAATATGTATAAAAGGCGAAGTAGCTTAATTCTAAATATTATAGTCAACAACGAAACGGAGCACAATAGGATTACGTTGCTACATCGTAACATATCAGTGAGAATAGTCCTCCCACTTGACGTGTTGCTCAATTCGTATTGTGTGACAATGTGCAATTTTACAATTTCAATGTATGTACAAGTGAAGCACAATTATAACCTATATTTATGCATCGAGTGAAAGCTATCCACGTTAATATAATAAAAGAAAGTATCCAAAACCAGCACTTTTATTTGTTTACAATACCTTAACCACCTTATAAATTTGTCTTCGAATATCACTCGCGGTTAATGTGGGCTTTGGCTTATTACGTTTGTAGACCGATGGCTTGGCCGTGACTCGGAATGCATCGGAAAGTTATTGACTTTTGATAATGAAACCAGTTTGCGGCAGGCTGACCGAGAGCCCACGGCCTCGTTCAATACCAGTCGAGCGTACCGAGGAATTGTCTCTATTGTAATTATTTTCTCTATCGCAACATCCATTGCAAATTTACTTCATACTCGCTATCGATATTGAGCTACAGAGAGTAATGAAGGAGAAATGTACAACGTTAATTCAATAGTATCGTTAACTTATCGTTAGTTTACATCTAAATTGATTTAGAACCGGCTTTTGGTCAACGACAGCTTATGTACTTAAGTTATAAGAATGTCGTATCGTTTTTTGCGATATTTAACATGAACTATAATTTCACTTAAGATGCAATTAAGCGAAAATCGCTTTAGTCTATGGTCGTTAGGGAAATGATTAGAATCTGTTATAACATTGAGGGTCTTTTGATAGTATAATTTAAATGTACAGCAGTGCCCATAAATACTTATCATCCTATCAGTCTAGGTACTATTGTAATATACCTATCAGTTTTAGGTATCAGTTTTAGGTACTGTTGTAATATAAAACAATTAGGCGGGCCTGTAATAAAACTACTCGACACGAAAAATCGTCAGTTTTGCGATCACGAAGCGTTTCGCAAAAGCTGTCGCTTGTTTCTGGCAACCGATCGAATTTGTTTTGCAAGATGTTTAGAAACGTTTATTGCAGATATTTATATGCTGCCTATAAATTTAGGTGCTGATATCTATTTATTTCACGTGAGGCGTATGTCAATGTAAATTTAAGTTATTTTAACATGTGATCAATTATAATATTTAAAATATAGTCAGATAATTAATAATGCTATTGGAATGAAACGTATTGTCATAATGTTATTCCTACATGTTATTATAAAATAGAATTTTGAAAATATGAACATGTATTATTAACTTAAGAATACAAACCGATTTGCGGGGCAACAAAGTTAGTGTTTACTGCACTAACTTTGTTGAGAATGTAAGAATAAATTTGTTTAAAAATGGTTACGGTTGTTAGAAAAACGAGAAAGTAGTTTTATGTGGTATGGACGTGTCATGTCTGAACTTTAATGAAAACTAAACGGATGAGGTATGCCAAGGAAAAATAAATGGCTAGATAAGAATTAATAAAATTCAATGGGTTTGCCATGTCATGTTTGAGTAAGCATTGTACCTTGTCCGTTGCGTATGTAAATTATATAATATATGAAAATAAAAATTATTTAAAAATTAACTTTCTAACAAGTCTTTAGGTTCTTATATTTACAGGTGTTTACGGAGATAGGAAACATTTTTTGTGTGAATGAGATATTAAAATTCAGTTAAAAGTTTGTAGTAGTATCTGTTCATGATTGAATTATTTATGTTGCTACGGAAACAATATCTCAATTTGACACGTCGCAGGAAGGAAACTATTCTACTGAGGCTCAAAAGGCGTCCGCTCGAATTTTAGGTAGGGACACATTCTATATGCATAAGATATTTTCAATTTACATAACTTTACGTGAAGTGGACAAACGTCCACTTTTATTGCCACCGACTTGGAAACAAGTTACTTTTGAAGAGAATAGAAAGCTGTCATAATTCTCTGAGGGTTAACTCCAATTGTACCTAGCTTTTGTATAACTTGTTTCCTTGTTTTGGTAAATTTTATTTGTTTTATATTGCACTGTTTTCTAATTATTTTTGTACGTAGTAAAAGTACTAGCTCAGGATAGGCTTAGTGCCCATATATGTCGGAATTCTACAACGGATATACAAAGAATAAACTAATTGTTTTATTTCTATTTTTAAACATTTGAGTTAAACTTCGAATTAGTAATGACTCGCGGTATCTCGGTGATTGTCAGTGACGTAAAATTGTGTTTTTTTATTTCGCTGAACACCTATCGAAGAGTGTATTGGTAAGTTATTTGTAATGATTATTGCTAAATAAGAAATTTAATTTCGTTTTTCAATATAACTTTTTTTTTAATTACATTTTTTTATCTGATAAAAAATTTATGCACCTAGTCGTTAATAGTTCAACCTATGTAGATGGGATGAAAAAGCTTATATTTGAACAACCGCCTACATTACGCAAATTATAATTACAGCGGAAATCCTGTTACTTCTTAGATTGAATATACGCGTTCAAAGAGCAATTAGCATGATGTTGTGACATGATTCTAACATAAGTTACATTGAGGTTAAGACATCTTTATTGATTTACTTGATTCACACACAGGCTTACAGAACGAGTACTTACTGATAAAATTACACACATACATACAAAGAAATGTTAACTTAAAATATATAGAAGATTTGTAATTTGATCGTGCCTTAGGTTTGACGTTTGATCGCAAAATACTATAAATTTTGGTAACCAAATTTTTAAAAATAAATCGTTTAACAATCCATAAGCTGTTGTTTGTAAATTGTAAATTTTACATATAACAAACGAACATACAGATAATATATGCACTGTATCTACATACCAAATAATTACTTAAACGAGTTCAGTATAAACACTTGACCCTCATACAACTAAGAAACAAGTTAGAATAAATTCTATCTACAGATATTAAATATATGTATACTTTTCGTGCTTTTAATCTCTTGTTCAGACTACCTTAGCGTGTAATTTGCTACAAAATAGATGAGAATGATCTAGTTAAATTGAAAAAAAATATATATATATTGTTGGACGATCTCCTATTCGCAATAAACGTCCGGGAAATGAGATGGAGAGGGAGACTCCAGCAGTAGTTTTCTTGAAATTAGTTAGGTCACCGCCAACACCGTTTTAATAAAGACATACCTTCAGTCGAGCAATCTCAGAGGCATGATGCGATCTCACGTTAATCTGTTATAATCCCTCACTAAATTCCATGATTATTATAGACTGGATTAATTTCGACTGACCGTTTGGCGCAGCGGTAAGGTACTTGCCTTTCACGCCACAGGTCGTGGGTTCGATTCCCATACAGGACAAACATTTGTGTGCATGAATATGTCTGTTTGTCTTGAGTCTATAAAGACCACCGAAGGACGGGCAACAGCGTCCTTTTCTTGGTACGGTGGAATATACTGGGATCACCAACCCGCCTGCCAAGCGTGGCGATTATGGCACATTTCCCCCAATGATGCGATCAATGGGGCAGGCCTATGTCTAGCAGTGTACGATCATAGGCTGAGGTAGTGATGGTGGATTAATTTTTTTTGTAAACTAAATTAATTGTAAACTATTTAAGCTATGAAATGTTACGTTATGTAGTTCTAAATTATACCAATTAAAAAGGCGCGAAAAAATAAGTAAAATGAGCGTCATATTTCATTGAAATACACGATAAATGACAAAAAGAAGGTATCGGTCATTGTTAAGGTTTTAGTATACTAGAGGAGATCTAACATTATATATATGATGCAGAGAGTATGTACCCTAAATATCTTAAATAACCCTTAATATTATTTTTTACATGTGCTGTGTCATGTTTTGCATACGTTCAACAATATCTGAGTAACAATTTAAGTGAAGGTATAAAATATTATACGTGACCTCTTAAGATGATGTAGCCTAGTGGAATTTAAGGTCATTGCATTGTAGCCACTAACTCATTAAAATATTAATTAGGTTTGAAAGTGTAACTGCGATATTGTACATTTTACTGTAAGCCTTCTCAAATATTGTAGCTCGGTAAGGTTGTACCAATATGTTATACGAAATAACTTTAAAATATGACCAACTAAGACTGATATCTCTGATGAACCGTTTTTCTTTTATATCCAAAATAGACGTTATACGAAAAGAACAAATTTTCTTGCACAATGAACCGTTTCAATATTCACCTCGTTTGCCATTAATAGTGACTACGCGTAATATTATATTTTATTGTGTCGGTTCTGATTGGAAGTTCAGGGGTGGAACGAAATCCTGAATCGACTGTAGATGAAAGGGGGAAATTGAAAAGTCGTTATGAATGCTCGTCTTAGAACGCTTTGATATTTCTCAGTGTATTCGTTACTCATATTGCATTAACAGTAAATTTTCCAAGCCTTCGACTATTGTTACACCAATGTCAGAAACGGTTAGTCAGAAATTAAGCACCTATTCGACTAGAAATCGGTAATTATGTAGACGTTTAACAACAACTGCTCGTACACGCTGCACAAAAAGCAATAATAGAATCTACTTTCGAAATTTTATAGCTAGAGAAAATCACTAGAGTGTAGTACCGTCTCAAGCTTTTTCTGTATCGCGGCATTGACTTTTGTGTCCTGATTTTCTATTTTGTAACCTTTTAATGTTTATAGACCAATTTAATGTGAGCAATTTAAGTCTAAAAGTTACGGATGCATGAAAATATACGAGGGGCGCGCGCGTGCCGCGGCTTGAGAAATAAATGTTGTAATGTTTGAAGCTGATAGTGTAAAACTGTGCGAACCGATAAATGTTTCGAGCGCCAAATATGTTTAGATATGTCGTATCACTTGGAAGTAAGTACGTTGATGATGACGTTTATCATTGTATTTTGGTGAAAAGACAGAATTGTGTTGAATACCAGTAGTCCCACTATAACTTCATCGGTGGCCGTTCTCGAGAATAATAGTAAGGTTTTAAGTATCTCCTCCGTTGGACCAAGCCGAGATACAACCATGGAAATTTCCTAGTAGCTTTGCTTTATGGCAACTATAGAAGCACGCATTGTTGCCGTTTTCCCGAACACAGATTGTATTATAATTGCGTCTATATCTATTTTATCTATTTTATTCAATAGTTCAGTAATGACTTATCGCCGTACACGTTTTAATGTTTTCAAAAGGTTATCTTATCTATAAACTTTGTTAAGCTAATAAAATTTACATTTGTATATTCTAAGCCAGAGTGAGGTAGGTTAAGGTGAATTTATAAAGTCGACAAATTGAATATCTGGTCCAATTGACTCTCGATATTGAGATAAAATTATAATATTAATTGAATTGTTAATCTATTATCATAAACTCCCTCATGTTGTTTTAACAAATTTTTGTTACGTTCTAACTAAATGGAAGAGGCAATGTGTTCTTTTTAATCCTTTAATGTTGTGTTTACACCAGTAAAACAATATTATAAGATCATACCATACCGACTTAATTAGATATTTACAGTAATGGACTATATAAAATCACAAAGTTTAAGCTAAGATTATGACGAACAATCGCTTCCCTGCCTAGCCATTTAATTACGTTAAGACTTAAAAATGATTAGCCTAGAATAAATTCTTCGTGCCAACTTTGGCATATGAAACATAATAGACGTCAAAGCAGATTCCCGAAAGGTTTCTTAATTTTTACTGTTAAACACGTGTTATCAATTACAAGTTATTTTGATGGCAAAAATACATTCATCAATAATTCCATGCTAAAAATTTGGTAAAAAAATATAATATCGAACAAACTGCAAACAAGCTTAGTATGTTTTATTTAATTAGCCATTAATCCTTCCATATTATAAGTTAGTAATCTGACGCCTTGAGCGTAACTAACCTACTATTTTCCATCGTCACTTCCCTTTCCTGCGCCTTAATCACTGTATGATACAAACGGAATGATTTAAATTATTGTTTGGTAGCCATGAAGGCCACCTTTTCTATTTCTTAAGGTTAGAATGCAATAAATCTTTTCGATTTACGTTACCCCGAACTGTAATTACCCAATCACTTTTGTTACAATTAATGACAAATATATTATACTCACCTGTGACTGGAACCAATTATTGTTGACCCATTTATTAGAATGAGAATGTAAAATAATAAGTTGCCAAAATTAAATTCATCTGATAAAAGATTTATTATTAAAACGATATTTGGTCAACATGGTTTTGTTTTCTCGCCTTTTATTTATTTTTTGATAATGACTAAATTATGTACATATAACATATAACAATAATATGTACATTATTGAATTATTCATTGAATTTTATTAGGTGTAAAAGATTATTATAATACTTTTTTCTTAGAGTCCATAATCACATTTCTGCTACTTCATTTAATTATATCCTAGATCTAGTTGAAACAAAAAATCAACATCAATGTATTCTCCAACTTATTAACAAATTAAAAATAGTTCTTCGATACGCAGCAAAAAATGCTAATGTTATCATATGGATTTCAAGAAGCTCGCGATACTCTTGTTCTTGAAGGGCATCCGCAGTAATTTCCTTAAAGTTTTATTGCGAATAAATTCGGTGGCCGAGGGTCTTGAAGAGTAAGTTGTACAAGGTCAAGCTGAAGGGATCACACGGGAGGCTTATGCTATTATGGCATGTATGGTTTCATCGGATTAAGGATATTTATTAAAATTTCAATAATCACTGAGATATTTGTATCTATATCTCAATCTAGTAATAAATCTTAATCATTCAAATTTTATCAAAAACTTTTCTTGTCAAATATTAATTAAAACTAGTCCTTGTAAATAGAACAATTTTAGCATATAAAATTTCCGTTGCGCGTGAAACGTATGTTCTTTTTATACAATAAATTGTAAAAAGCCCTTAAGATGTTACATCGTGACCATATTCCTTCTTCACCTGTCGTTACGTGAATTTGACAAGGGTTTTACGCATTTACTGTCAAAAACAACATCTAATAGAATACAAATTTGTGTTGATCGTTCATATCGAAATTTGCAGGAAAATATTTTACGTATTATGATCGCATAATTTTACATTTTGCGAGTAAATTCTAAAGAACTTTAAGTTTTACGATTAAAGATGTGAATTAAAAATGACAGGTTTCGTAAGTGACACTTTTACTTCTAATGATTACAATGTTCGAACGCCGGATGCCACCGAGAGAAAGTGTCCGGAGCTTTTTGTTTGATGTCATGTCACATTTCACGCTCCAGTGACAGACCTACATAACGTGTATATTTAAAGTCGTCGTGTGAAATTGTCACATTCATAACGAGCAGTAATGGCGGCTCTCTGATGTCTTCCATTCGTACAAACGACTTCGCCAAATCGGCAGACATTATTCTATTATTGACTGTAACCTTAATTCCTTCTGACTGTTTGCGTTTATTTGTTACGGACTTAGCACTGTCAATATGTGCTTTGCTATTATGCAATCTAACGTCTGACGCTTGCGTAATTTGTTTGCAAATGCAGTAAGTGGAGCTAGTGTTCTAGCTTCGTCGGTATTATTATGATATTATCTAAATCATGTGTGCATTGGCATCAATTATTAATCTTTAAGCTTATTAAACCCATTAAGAGATTAAAAACAAATATAACATTTTAAATAGACATGAATTCGAATCTAACAAACTTTTTTGTTATTCTTACTTACACGTCGTTTCTTTTAGAGAAAAATAAATCATTACTTTTATATGTGGTAACAATAAAAAACCATAATTTACATTCTAAAACCAGACACTACAGATCTGGATGTAAGATATGCAGAGAGCAAATCGTCTGCGTATTCGGTTCGCTGCCAGACTTAATAATAAAATAAAATAAAAAGGGCGGGAAGGTAAAGGTTATTAATAAGAAAATAGGAATAAATGTATAACAAATACGAGAACTTACAAAATACTATTAAATTTTACATTTCATTAAAAAAATATGACAATTTTTAGCGATCAATGCCGGAGTTTGAAGGCTTGTCGATGAAATTTTTTCAAACATTTGAAAAATGGGGCATCTTGTTACAGAGGGTACTGCAACAGACCACTACCGGAGCCGTGGCGTACTACAAAAGCGTTTGACTATATTAAAAGAACAAAAACCGCCGGCTTAAAGCGTCAACTTGGGTGCCGAGTGCGCTGAAAAACTTTTTCCGACTACTATAAAAGCGCAACCATTGTAACGGTATGACGCAAAGAGCTCTTTAAACTATGAAAATGTCGCGATATTTTAGTTTGTTTCGATATATACCTTTTTTAATTGGAAAGGTTGTCTCTCAAGCATCTTTAATGAATTAAAAAATAGTTTGTTATATAACTGGATAGTGTAAAATAAAGTAAAACTTCCTAAAGTCCAGAGTAATAAATGACACGGGTTAATAAATGACAAGCAAACATAAACTACAGAAAAATTAAAAGTATCAACTAAAGAAATCTCATGTATACATTAAAACATGACCTCAAACTTTATTGAAAACTATGACTTCATTGAATATCTTTTTATCTGCTCACGTTTTACAAACAATTCATTAAAGAGGAAAATAGTTTGAATTCAATTTTTGTACTATCTATATACATTATTCTCCTTGATTTGCTAAACGAGTTCCAACAAGTATTTTCAACTTTTCTAAATGACATCGTAATAAATCGTGAAATAGTATAATGGTAAAGACCTATTTCTAAAATCTTAAAAAGCTTTTTTACCTATTTCATCTAAACTCGGACGGGAACTAAACAGGATTCGAACCCACGACCTCACAATCAATTCGTCCGTCCGTGCCCTAAGACCTAAGCCATTCGGCTATTGGCGCTTCAAAAAACTTGACATTGTATCCGAATTTAATGTTTTCACCTTGTTCTTTTTATGTTAAATAATAAGCTTAGAATATGTAAACGTAGTCATTAAATAGGATTACAGGCCCCGATGTGGCTGTTAAGATCCTTATAAAATTATGTATAAACTACAGTATAGAAGACAAGAAAAACTGGAGAAAAAAGGCAGAAACAGCGTAAATATTTGATTATATAGTCCTAAACATTATTATTAGCCCTAGACATTATTCAAAATTTCAGTTTAGATAATCTTTCATAATTCCTAGGTATTTTACTTACATATATTAATTATAATCGTAATAATATATTTTTGCTACGGAGGCAATTTCTTAACCGACTTTAAAGAACTTACGTTTCCTATCATCGATTACGGGGATGTGTGTTATCCAGATCTATCCCAGGATCTGCTACGCAAGTTGGAGCGACTCCTTAACAGTTGTATTAGATATGCTCATATGATATCACCCACATCGTAATTGGCTGCTGATTCGAGGCCACCTTTCAAAGGAAGTAGCTGTGAACATATAGCTGGAGTATATATGAGTCATGAAGTGTTTATATAACTTTATATAACGTGTGTTAATATATATATAATTAACACACGTTATATAAAGTTATATAAACAC
>DWLR01000818.1:0-21751 GCA_018246295.1 Papilio alexanor hazarajatica | reverse complement strand
ATAGGGAAAGCGCGATCGCGCTGTTTGGGATTCTTCGACAGTGTTTTTTCAATACCGTCTGGGACTCAAACGGTTAAGAGAGTTATACTATATTTCCTTAACAATGTATTAAGTGGTTACCATTGCATCATAACCTCCTTAATTTCAAACTATTTGCAGGTTGAGGTCTTTAAGCAAGTGGACCAAGACCAAAAAATGGACACTCGGCAGAGATGGAATATTTCGGTTACATTCCATACTATCAATAATAATCACTATATGCATCAATGCAAACATTTGGAATTGTACAGTGGAATAAACCTTATACTTAATCTTTATTGTTTTGTAACATGATATAAATAAACTATTATATAGCTTCCCATAAAAGTTGACAACATATTGCAACCCGCCGCCGCTATGGAGCCTGAATACTGATATGAACTCGAATGACTCACAAGTCCAAGGTCGAATGTAGCGAGGTTATAAATTAAACATGTATAGAGATTCGCGCTAGAGAAAACATTACGCCTCATAATTATTTAATAATAATTACGCTATTATTTGCAACGATGAAATCAGAGAAAAAAGATAATTTTGAAATATTTTACCTTTACTTTTAATCAATAGATCTTATAACTATTGCGTTATTGATTTTTACAATAAATATACGATAAATAGATTCAAGTTATCTGTTTTTCTTAAATATTCAGGGCTTATTTAATAAAAAGAAGCCTAATCGATATTTCATTCCTATTGGTATAAAGTAATACTAAGCTAAAAAAAATTATTAGACATTGATATTAAAAAAAATAAAAACACATAATTAACATCAGGGCATTGCATTGTATTTATGTTCTCTTAGTGCTAGGATTTTAAATAATATAAATAAAATAAAGAAAAATGAACTTTGATAATAACTTAGGCACTAAAATAGCGTGACATTGGTGATGTAGTGCTAATCAGGAACATTGAATAAGTACTACAAATTATGGCGTCAGTTCAAGTTAGACATGATTTTTTTTTATCAAACACTGCGGTGATTAGGACATTGACCGGAATGTTTACAGATACCAAAATAGTATTTATGTACGTAAAATTTGTTTAGACTTAGATGCTGTAGTATCTCAATATGTTCTTTTAAATTTTAATACATTAGATGTTTCTATCTGCTTGTAATGTTTTCATGAGTATACAAATGAACAAATTTTGATATATTTTATATTTTGGTGTAGAAAAAGACAAAACATTAGAATACATGACAACAATGGTAGCCTTATCCGGCACAAAAATAAAATTGAAATGAAGACCAATGAGAAATATAAGTTTGTATGGTGAAACTGTCAATTTAGAATAAATTATATATTAGTAAATGTATTTGTAAACAAGTGAGAAAACCATCTACGGTTGGTGGAGAACTTACCTTCTGGCACCCTTTGTTAGTTTGATGTCTGCTTGCTTGGTCTTAACAATTTCGTTCATCTCTTTCACATCCTCGCTATAGTCCAGCAGCTCCGTCTTTAACTCCTGAATACTTTCCTTCTCCAGTAGCAGAGACTTCTTCTGTTCAGCTGGAATTATGCAAATTTATATCTCAGAACCCAATAGATTTCAGCCACTGCAGCTTAATTACATCTTAAAGCAAGCATTCCTTGTAAATATATGTCTCGGAAACGAATCTAACGATTTGGATAAAATTTTGTATTTAGGTGCTTATTTCTAAACTTATCTATATAGGTATGTTATCCATCAAAAGATGAATTCACACAAAAAAATTCTATAACGCCATCTCTTAGCCATTGCTGTCAATAGATGCTAAATTGGTTGACAAATACACTACTGGTATTTCTGTGACAAAACAATGACAGATGTCAATGCAGAGCAACCTCCGTCTACAGCTAAATATCTGGCTATTTAATCTTAATGAAATATTATTTAACTTTAACAGAACTTGTTTAGCCGTAGCAGAGAAGGGTTGACCTTATTGTAAACT
Source organism: Papilio alexanor hazarajatica (assembly GCA_018246295.1). Taxonomy (NCBI): domain Eukaryota; kingdom Metazoa; phylum Arthropoda; class Insecta; order Lepidoptera; family Papilionidae; genus Papilio; species Papilio alexanor. Next base: position 19,782 of record DWLR01000818.1, on the reverse strand, counting down.
AGGCGGCAAGTAAGAGGAAGCAAATGTTTATAATTTCCACAAAAAATATAAAACATTTTGTCTCCACTTCGAATTGCAAACAAAATTGCAAAAAAAACAATAAAAAAGATTAGACACTTTAACCCAGTAGTTAGTGTAGTCATTTTGCTATCACCTTACTTTTTTAAATATATAAATTAGTAAACAAAGAAGGTTAAAAATATATTGTGTAAGATTATGACAATGTTACGTCATATCAAAAGTTGAGATAATATTGTAGAGAACTCTGTAACTTTAAAAAGCTTTTAAACATCTAATCTAAATATAAAATAAAAGCCTTACAGTGTTGTATGTATTATTGTAAACAAAACACAACTCCGATTTTTTCACTACAGAACTAAGTGGCAAACCCAAATCTAGGCTTTCAGTTTACAGTCATACATACATAAGTATCGCAAATGTGAAAAATAATTGATTAATACTTTAGTATTATATATTGTATACAATAAACTGTTTAAATCATTGAAATAATTATAGTTTGCTATTTCTAAGGAAATATGGGAAATGTTGTCAGTCAATCAATGTGGTCATTATCTATTACAAATATGGTACAGTAAAATTTCCTTATTCACGCTTCCTTCACTTGCGTTTTTACTATTCGCGGATTGAAAAACTGCGTCTAGTCATAGATCCCGTATTCGCGGCACATTTATGGAAAATATACCTCGCAAATAAGGAGATTTTACTGTACTTTATCATAACACACATATGATGATTTCATCTTTTACTTATAAATAGTAATGATCATACGCCATTCACTTTCTTAGAAACACGTCATAAACTTGAACTACCTTGACACAGAGCGTTAGAAGTATGGCGCTGATCCAAATGTTGTTATACACATAAAAAAAAGTACTGAACCCATTTCATCCCTTGAGTAATGTAAAAAAACATTTAAGCATGACAAAATAAAGGCGAAAGTTAAAAACTGTATGTTTAAAACGAATTTCAAAATCAGATAATCTCTTTCATTATTGCATAACAAAGAATTTACTGATCTATTACAATTTATTACCAAAACTGTATGGTCCGATACTTATGCTCTTTTATATGGCTTTAAACTTACAGACTACAATAACCAAAAATTTTTCTTCAGTATTTTTTTTCATGTCAATAATATAGAGAATTGTGCTGCAATGAACACATAAAAAATCTTACCTAATTTCTCTAAAGCATCCTCAATTACTTCCAAATCCTTGCCAGACAAGCCTTCCTCAGTCTTTTCCTTTTGCTTTGGTACATCGACCGCTATAATTGGAGCCGGATCAACCATAACTTTTTCAGTGTCCAGTTCAATAATAGGTGCTTTATCAACAAGTTCTTCCTTTTCTCTTTTCTTGGCTTCAAGAAGCTGTTTCTCCCGTTCTGCTTCCAGAAACTCTTTCATTTCTTCTTTGATCTTCTGTTCTTCCAATTTAATTGCTTCCGCTTTAGTCTGAAAGAATTTATAATTTTGGGATATATCCATAATATTCACAAATGGCCCCGAAACCAGATAACTGCATGTTACGACTTTTCTTTTGTAAATACACACATATATATATATATATATATACATATATATATACACATATATACACACACACATATATATATATATATATATATATATGACTTTTGTAATTATTATTTTTTCAATAAAACTAGATATTCGTACATTGAGTTCGTCAGTAATGACGTAGTATACAACGACGGAGGACCAAAAGTTTCGTGGCCGAAAATGAAATGATTTAACCCAACTTAATCTACATATATAAAAAATTTCAATACAGGATTCAATGACATATCAGTCAGCCACAAAAAGTTACATTAATGGACAAAGGAGACTCGAATCTACACAAATACCATGCAATAAACTAATTTTACGGATTTTATGGTTATTTTTTATGTTTCCCGGGGTTTCAAGTATCTATAGCACTAATGGTCACGGGGGAGTGAGGTTTGAAGTGTCAATGTCACAGTTGCTAGTGAATTACCGTCATTTTCAATTACCCCCCTCCCCCCGGGACCACTAATGCTGTAAAGCACTCGAAGCGTCAGGAACAGAAATTAAAAAAGTAAGATTTTGAAATCCGTTAAATTAATTTAATATCAATGAATGACATTTGCGTAAATTTAAGAAATCATTCTAGTCTCCTTCAGCTGTATTTATGTCCATACATATGCTATGTTCATGCATACACAGTTGGAATATTGGAGAATAGAGGCTAAAGGCATACGCTTTGGCAATTTTATTAAATCACTGGGCTACTAAGTGTTCAATAACAGTGTGTCAAAGACACATTCATATTCGGTTGGTTCACGAATCCAGTTGGTGACGAATCACCCATCACTAATAGATCTTGCACGAGAACTAGGTTTCGAATGCTAGAAATAGGCAATAAATAATAGACTCTCAGATCGTTGTGTTTCAACAAAACGGTGCCGAGAACTTGTTTCAAAAGAGCAGAGGTGCTCAAGCATCGGTCGCTTTAACGATCACAGAAAAGTTTAGTTTCATGAATAAATTAAAAATACATACTAATGAAAAAAAAAATAATGTCAAAAATAATTTCGGGACATGATCCCAATACCCAAGCACAAAGGGGTGACAGCGTAACACTCGCGAATGTGGCGCCATAATCCTCATCCGCCCCGGATGCCACCGCGTGAATCCACCGCAACGATCGCAAGCATCATTACATCAAGGAAATATTTGGCCTACTGGAATCCTACAATAAAATTTATATAACTTATTACACTGAACATTTATGTAACTTACTACAAAACTAGAAGTTGGTAGAGTTAGTGCAAGGTTGAGCGCCCCTGACGAGGCTATGAACTAGGCTCGGCCTTGACTAACACGTGTGACGGGCTCTGTGAGATTTACCCTCGCATTGGTGGTGCTGTTGGAACGTAATTATAACTATTTGTTCTAAAATTGTACAATTTAATTATAACTTTACCTTACTGACTTTTGTTTAAAAATACATTAAATGTTGGGCTATTTACGACTGTGAATGATATTTCTTCCTTCAGATTTTTTTTTATAAAATTATAGGCCTTAATAATAGCGATGGCATTTGTGTAGGTGGTTGAGACAATTTGCTAAATAGCTACAAAATGACAGGTTTTACGTGGCCATTAAGCTGATTGCAGTTAAAATATCATATAAAATCTTAACTTTTACCTGTGATATGTTCACCTATTTAATTTCTTCCCGTCTTATAATGTAGTACATATAATAAAAAAAGTAACAGCATATGGCTTCGCACGGATAGGAAAGGATATTATTTTTTCAACAATTAACCTCTTCATAGTATTTAAACCATTTCATAGAAAAAAAATAATTAAATATAAGTAAACATTTATCGTGAATGCCCGTCTATAAGTGGAAACTAAACCACGAAAATAGAAGAGGCCGGAGCACTTTATTTTGAACACAACGCCCGGCCCGCGCGCTCGTGACGGCCTATTGTGCGGCAGATTTTTTCGTTTGCGCATAATTTTAATTACTACATAAATGACACCTGATATCTTCTAAACTGAATTATATAGTTCTAGGGACTATTATAATCTACATTTAATACTCTTACGCTTACGAATGCGCTTACTAAATAAATATTTAGATCAGCATTTAAACTCAACTCGAAAAATAGGTTCATAAATAACATACGATTTTTAATTGAAATGTATTAGAAAAAATAGTTATGTGAATCAACAGTAGAAGAAAGATATATGCCAGCGCGGACTTATATGTGGACCTATAAAAAAAGAATATCTCACCCTACATTGTTTTGTTATATCTCAAACGTCAGCATTTTCGATGAAAGCTCCTCGACAGCTTTACTTTTTTCAACATTTTCAACAATTATCATCATATTTTAACCAATTTCCACAAAATCCTAACAAATTTTAAACCTTCCTTATTAATCACTATGTCTGTTGGTGCATAAAAATCCGTTCGGTAGATTTTGAGTTTATCGCGAACAGACAGACGGCGGATGGGAGTTTTACGTAAAGAAGTGTGATGGTTGAAAAAATAAAACATTTCGTTCTATAAAACCCCGGTGGGATGGTCAAAAATAATACTGGTATAGTATACTACAATAATAAAAGGGTTAAAAGTTTAATATGCATAAGCTAATAGTGTAATTCAAAAATTAGTAAAAATAATATTTTTTGCATTAAAATTCTGTTAATTGAATACGTACAACAACCTTTTACTAACCTACCTTATAAGATGGATACATAAATAACGAAATCTTTAAATTTTTTTAACAAAAACAATATCGATTTCAAAACTATGTACCTAATTTCATTCGTAAGTCATAAAGTTAATTTATAGCAACACTACTTCTCATTACAAATCCTTTAATTCCAAATAGAGCTCGTAACCAATATGCTAATATTCGATATCTTATTAAATGCCATTAAAAGTTAAATGGGATCCATTGAGATTGTCCCCTTTCCAAAAAAAAAAAAAGAAATCGGTTCATAAATGTCGGTAAACATCAAAAAATTTGATGTAACAAACATAAAAAAACAAGAGAATTGAGAACCCCCTCCTTTAAAAATTCAAGTCAGCTAAAAAAATGGCTGAACGTGACGTGGCTGAAAATTTGTTCATCAGTACCCGGTCCTCAACTTAAAACTATTTGCAGAATTCTGCTCTAGGCGTATAGTAATAAGGGATGTAACAACAAAACGAAAAAGGACTCCAAGAGAAGATTTGGCATTTTTTTTCGTCATCCCAATGAAAAAATATTTATATTTTTTATTAGGAACTACGCAGGACGCGGAAAGACAGTGTCGCTCTACCTTGACCGAAGGCTAGGGCTGGCGCTGTCTTTGAATGTATAGATAAAACCACATAACATCATTAGTATTTAATCATCAAAATCATGCCTTAGTTTATCATACAATCAAGTTGTTAATATTAACCTGGAAAATGGACGAATCCGGATCATTCATCATCAACAGGATTTGTATTCAAGCTCTAGCCTATAATTAATAATAATAATAAAACATACAATAAAAACTAAACACCTTCCGCCAGTTCGATTGCAAAACTACAAGATTACTACATTTAGAATCAACCTAGGACCTGACAAACATCTAAAACTAACTGTATGGTTTGGTGTCGATAAAACAAGTGCAAAGTTGTCAATAGGCGTGAAATGTTTGGCCTAGATAATAAAGTCTTCATCTCTATTTGAGGAAACATAAGTATGTGAACTTTAAACCTCCTGACAATACGATTTCAGATTTCTTCATGTACAGTTATTTTCCTGGCCACTCGGCGAACCGCTATTTTCTAACGTCAATGCTTATTAACCATAAATACATTAAATTTTTTTAAACGGTCATTTTTGTAGGTTACATTTTTAAAGTCTAAACGTTATTTTTAATCTATATTCTGATATTCATTACAGTAAAAAGCAAAAGAATAATAATTTAATAACTAAGGAAAATGTTATAGCAATAGTTTAATTACCAGTTTATTTAAAAATCTTATTCGAAGGCCTTATTCGTATATAACAGCAACATGATTGTATGCATAAGTTTTTTTCCACATTCGTATCGTGCCGGAAGTCGCTGTGTTCCTACCGGTGGTACCCTTACGTCTCACGGTCGAAGAAAACAGTTATTAGATAATTGACATAAATCATAGTGCTAACATTCCGTTTAATATAGCATATAATATTTTATTTTTTTAATAAGTACTTTCATTTTATTTTGCCCAATTTATCAAATACAAAAAGTTAAGAATTATTTAAACGTAATGTTAAGTCTAAATACTGTATTTAACTTAAGAAAACTAAAATATTGGAGATATCCAATATAAAAACCCTTGCGTATAAACTTCGTTATTTACAGCGAAATAAAAGTAAATAAAGCTTACCAAGACACAAAAATACAGGAACTTTCAAAGCTGCTGCACAAACAGTACCAAATAATTCACCAAGTCGTTCAATTGTCACTATGAAACACTTCAAATCGATTTTAAAATGAAGTTAATATTTCGACTTATTACTTATTTAAAAATTAAGTGCAGGCGAATCACTACCGTTCAAATCAACTAACCGGCGTGTCTCGCTCCCGTCGAAGCACCGCGTGCATTTCGACGGATGAAAGTGTAAACTGAGGTTTTTGTATAACGCTCTCTCGCTCCTTCACATTGGTGAGAAAAAGATGGCAGAGCGCGCCATAAGTTTCAGCTGGGCGACCACTTCGCCCACTATTTTATTATTCTAATGTATTAATTTCAATATGTCATCTTCGACAAATTTTAACAAAATCTTATCAAATGTAAAAGGTAGAGTATGAAAATAAAACTCCAATTTTGGTGTGTTTTATGTTTTTTTTATTTTTTCTTCCCACAAGAGGCAAGAACCAGAGCAGTGAGCACAACCTAAAGTAACGAAAATGGTAACTATTTTCAGGGATAACATTACACAACACTATTTATTTAATTTGGTTTGAAAAAATATGCAATAATATTCTTTCCGAAGACATTTATAATACGCAAGGTTACTAGTTTAACGAAAAGGCCGAAAAACTACACATGAATGAGGTGCAACTAAAGTGAAAATTTTAAAATTAAAAAAATTACGTTTCTTAAATTCTAATGAAAACATTTGGCACCAAAATAAAAAAAAATGTGATATCCCTCGACACTGCTCCTACTCCGGCTTATAAGATAATTTATTTCTAATGAATTTACGGATTTTCAAGAAAGAAAAAAATGATATTAACTCGATATGACCCGTAACAAATATGCATGTAACCAAGACCATTCGATAGCTATCGGTTACAAGCCCACTTGTTGCTTGAGCAGAGAGCATTTATTACAAGATTTAAGATTTTTCAAATGACTACATGCTTTTTTTGTATTTTTTTTTTATTTTTCTAAATGTGCTAACATAGCGACGTGTATCCGAACGGGAAAAACTGCTCTCAACTCAATGTTGACGTTGACATATCTGCGGATGTTATGTTGCAAAAATTTAAATGTTCTAATACATTATAGATGAAAAAGCTAATCAGCCGCTCGCAGTGTACTCGTGGCTTATAATGTATAATATTTAGTTGACGGGGACAGGTTACACGCATTGCAAATCCCTTGCAGATTTCTGCTAGCCTCCCTTCGATGACAGATCTCTGTGCGGCTGTCAGAATTTCATGCAAGCGATTCGGCGAGTAACGCAATTCATTACTATATTAATAACATTATTTATCAATTGTTAAAGTGTCAAGAATATTATTAATATAGTGACGTTCGAATCACCTAAGGCAGCAATGGCACTGTGTTAAGTCCCCTACATTTAATGCCATTGCAAGCCTTGTTGTCTCCTTAACATTAAGTCTTAGAAACAAATCGTGTCCTCAGGTGGTCCGGACCTTAAGACAATCAAGAGCATAGACACATTACATTAGATTATTTTCTAATCGAACATAATATTATATGCAAACTTGACACACTAACGTTTTTTTTTGGATTTTTATATTTTTTTTTCGAGGTATTCTTTAGCGAATATCGTTAATGGAATAAGTACAATATATGAACTTATGAGAGCACAAAACATTAAAATTGCGATAAGACTCAATAGATTACATGAAACGAAAGTGATGAGATGACGTAATTAGTTGAATGACTTTTAAAAAATACCCAACCTTACAAATGACATAATGCAACTTTTACACATATTCAACAAAAATATAATTGTAACGTCTGAATTATTACTTTGAACTGCAGTATGGTATATAATCGCAATAGTATTTCAGACTTGTATAAGTAAATATTATATATACAGCAATATCATAAAAAAAAACAGGAAATACCTATACATTGATTTCACAATACATTATATATATATATATTCATCATATATATTATATCAGCGCTTCTGAGGGATATTTTGCAATGACATTTTTTTTTAACTTTTTTTGATTATTTTAAGTGACGAACAGAAATGTATCACACTACGGGAAAATATATATGTATAAAACACGACATACAAAAAAATTGCAAATATTGCAATTTGATGTGATAATGTAACAAGAGAAGGCTTTAAATGAAATACATAAATATTGAACAGAGCTTCCATACAGAGTTGACACTGCTACTAAAACTATGTAGCACTGAAACTTTGTATGGCGACCCGCTTGAATATTACAAACGGGAAAGCCCCTATAAGAAAAATTAAAGTATAAAATATAACATATACACTTCTTATGCTTTACATAAACTATAACAGTTACGCCTATATGAACTGTAACCGTCCATATTCGGTGTTTTAAATTATATTACAATTTAAGACTGACACTGTTTAAAATTCTTTCGTGACGTCAACCAATTACGATGTTTTACAACGTTCTCATAAAAAATGATCAGATAACTTTAAACAGTGCCAGCCGGCTTTATTATCGACGACCACGACACGACTCGTTCGTTACCACACTAGAGGACGTAGCCTCGCACAACATAGTCCAACTTCGTACAAAAAACTTTACATTTCATTACCACTATACAGCGAGCGGAGCCCACCATCATTCCTCTGTCCTACTTTTACATTATGCGGCCAATCAATAAAACCGCCGCTCATAAAACTTAAGACATATTCGACAAACCATTAAAACAAACCGTTCACTGCCTTCCAACAACTTATCAGGGATAAATATACACCATATATCTCCTCTATTCACTTCGCTTCGCGTACTTATCGGCATAGGAAGTTTTATAATCTCTTCTAACAGATTTTCAATACAAACCATATGTGGTCTACCTAACCAAGTAACGCATTAAAGCGCCGTCCACTTTATTATGACACTTTATGTAAATTGTTTATTTCTTATGTATTTTGACATTAAACGATCAATTATTAGCACCCCCAATGTTCTTGGTCCTATTGATTACCAAGGTTTTTAATTTTCTTCCAAGAAAACAACAGAATAATTATAAAATAACAAAACTTAATAGAAAGTAACATCAACAAATTAAAACATTTTATATTGTGTTTATTTTGACATATACATTAGCACTTTTAATTAAATATAAAAGCATTTATAGGTTTTGCAATTTCACAAGTTTTATGATATTCTAGTTAATTAATTTTTTACGTGAAAATTTTTTACTGTCTTAAAATAACCTTTAGTGGTTAACCACAACATGCAATATTATTAGGAAACATTTCAAAGTTGTTCAAGTAATCAAACTGTTTCAACCAAATAGCACCCCTTAGAAAATTTAAATTAACATAAAATGTCATAATAATAAACGATTGGACCGTTTACACGAACCTACGAATCTAAAGGGTCTTAATTTAAACCAACGCCTCTGGCTCTTTGACCTGGCGCATAATAACACCTCTTCAAAAAAATTACATAAAACAAAAAAGAGAACAATTTTTACCACCTACAGTACAAAAAAAAAATTTTGAACCAAAATCAGGCAGGAAATAAACGATTTTTTTGAAACAAAACAAAATTAAAATATCTGCACACCTACGATTTATAATAATTATTTTTATATAAACCCTGGACGATTTTATTGTAAGAATTATATTAGAATCGTCCAACGTGTTTGCTTTGAAATGCTCCCGCTTGCACAGAAACTAGAAAATAAATTCTTCTATTGTTATTAAAAAAAAGAACTAAAACATTCATAATATTGATTAAAAGTAATAACTGCTAACATTGTATACATACTTTTTTCTCATTAAAAAATATAACCGTTTAATAAACAAGCAGCAAATAGTTTAAGCGAGAGCATTTCATCAAACATACCTACACATACATACATATATATATATTAAACCATTATAAAAATGGCTGCAAAGGAAACTTTGAACCAAATTAGATATCCACTTTACAGCTTCCCGGTATGTCTACAAGACGTAAGATATGTTACAACATTCCTAACTCAATTCACCTGACCTTTGCAATCGGAGGAAAGAGGCTACTAATTTATCCTATGATTATTGCTAACTTCCTAAATGCCCCCTGAAATGAGGGATTCACACAATACAGACCCATAGTCGACATTTAAATGTAATCAAAGTATTAAATCACCCTCCAAATCCTCTTCCAACTCTTCCATACAAAAGTGTTTCCTTAGGTACCAAAGTGGTAAAATACAAATTAAGAAACAGATCCAATATATATTTAACCCAACTTGAATAGGGTTCTTGACTATAGGTCTAGTATTTGTCGTTTCGTTTTTTTTTATGTAGCGACCTCGGCTTTGTTGTAGCGAACAAAGGCATCACAAAATCCGAGGGATTTTTATTTTTATGTTTGAACATGTTTCGATGGATAAAGGGCTATATACACAGAGGTATGCGACAGTAAAGGATATTTACCACTACAGCAATCACTTTAACATTATATTCAGGTGGTTCCAACATTAAAGGTTTAAATTCCCACTGATAGTGTTTCTTCTGAGCCATTATGTTTCTCCGACACTCTCCTGAATATAATAATAAAATGGCCAACTATTGTGATAAGATAATTCAAGCCACCGATGCTACAAAATACATGCAAATTCTTTATAGACCTTATGTATACATTTGATTTAGAAAGCTACTGACAAATCACTAATCTTGCATTATAACGTATGTTGTGTCGCATGCATTTCTGATCGAAATTTGTCACAAAACGTGTACCCTTTCTTACAAAATGATTTAAATTCTTTAAATATATACAAATATATACTTTGCCAGTAGCATCTAAACCCAATTCACTTAAGCCCATACGCGCCGAACCCTTTTTCAAGATATAAAGAATATCTTTTTCATTCCTTTACAATGCATATGAAATTATGTGTTACATAGCAATGCGTTAAATATTTCGAAATAAACTAACACTACGGTGGGTTCATTCACTCCTTACAAGGGTAACGAAAAGAATAATAGTTTACGACTTTAAATTTCATTTTTCTTAACTTAAGCTCAAATTTACGACTCACTCGCAGTCCGTTCTCGGTTCAATGTAATATACACAATTCAAAATAAGTGTTATGTTTATAAGACAAAGTTCAGTGCAGGATATCGAATTGAGCCGAGAAGGTGATGCGAGTGCAGTCGATGCGTGCATGGGCGTGAGTGAGGCGCGTACGGGCGGGACGCGGGGTGCGGGGAGCGGGGAGCGGGCGTGTGCGGGAGCGATCAGCGCGTGAGCGGGCGGTCGAGCGCCGTGGCGCAGCAGTGCAGGAAGCGCGCGTGCGGGTGCGAGCAGGCGGCCGGACCGGGCCCGCGCAGCGCCGCGCTGTGCCGCCGCTTGCGGTCTGCGCTCAGCAGCGCTTCGTCGCCCGCCTCGGCGCCGCTCGCGTACTGCGCGTGCGCCGCGCTGATGTCGGCCAGCAGTTCTTCCCACTCGCGGCATAGCTCGTCCCGGCGCGGTGCCACCGACGGCGCCGTGCGCACCGTGCACTCGCACTCGCACGCGCTGTCCTCGCTCCAGATGCTGTGCATGGCGCCGCGCATCTTCTTGGCAGCACGCCCACACTCCTCGCACGCCCAGTCAGGCCTTTCCGTCTGCACGGCCACGTCGTTTTGCCGCATCGGAAACCGTAACCTGAACCCGGTGTCGTCGAAGTCAGGCTGTCGGCACCGCTGGGCCGCTGTCAAGTTCAGCCGGCCGTAGTTGATGCTCTTCGAGCGGTACTCTAGGTAGCGATCAAACGAGCCGTCGACGTACAGGCCGCCGGAGTCGCTGCGCCGCATATCGACGATGTCGAGGTCACCCCGGATGTCAAATGTGTCCCCGTCGGCGTACCGCCTTATGTCTGACTCGGCCTCCCGTCGGATCGGCCGGAAGTGCGTGCGAGACGACGTGAGAAGGTCCTCGCAATCCAAGAACGGCGATCGCGGTCGCTCTTCGATCCGTGGCGGCGCGATGAGAACTCTCGCATCGCGGCTGCGTCTTCGCGGTGGTATTTCTACAAAACCACTGTGTTCCCGGCTATGGTTGATTGCGGTGAACGAGCGCATCGTTTGAGCGACGGTCGATAGCGCGTCATACAACTCCTCGCTCTCATACAGAGTGAAGGAATCCAGCTCGGGCGGCACCGCCGGCTCTATGGGGTCGCTCAAATTCAGTGGTTTGAAGCGATCGTGGAGCGCGTCCGCTATCTTGGTGGTCGAGTTGACACGGTCAAATGGGTTTTCAGTGGCATCCGTCGACCATATACTCTCCGTCAAAGAAATCAGACTGCACTTTTCGGCTGAAGGGTCGGTGAAAAGATGATCGGAAGGCGAGGAGAGCAAATCTTGGAAATCGATAGGCAGATCTTGGTATTCATCATCAGGTGTATTCTGGTCTTTTGACCACAGTGCTTCTATGCTTCGATCAAATTTCGCCTCGAACTTTGCATATAACTCCGCCTCCATCGGTGAACGAACTCTAGGGTTCAAGTCTTCTGCTATAACCCACCCTGAATCTAAGTCAAAGCTGTCATCCCAATCTGGCACCATATTTTCTTTCATTCGCAGTTTGATCGCCGTTACATCTTTTAACTCATCAGTGACAGTGTTTTCACAGGTACCATACCCTTCATCCAAGGCAATAGCTCTTATAAATTCTTTGACTGGATCCTGAGCTTCCATGTCCCAAACCCCTTCATGTGTTACCCACTCCGGTAGACTTTCCTTGCTTTCAAATGACTTGCTATAGCTGTTCCAACGTTTTCTATTATTTTTCTTCTGCCCGTGGTAGGAGTTGCGCCGCTCTTTCTTTCTTGTGTTCCAATCTTTCGACACTGAGATTTCACTTTGCATCTTGACTTTTGTATCAATAGTTGGTTTTCGACACCACGCTGGGGGTGGCAAATAGTATTGCAGTGGGGACTCCTGTCCTTTTTTCAGGGCTGGAAAAGCAGCGTAATATCGACGTACTGCTTCACTTTGTTCTGGGGAACACGTGGGCATTCCGACTAGTGCAGTACTATCTTTATCTTTGATGTCCTGAAGTCGTGTGCACAGCTGATCAACAATGTTGTCTAGATTTTTTTCCTGGAAAAGATTAACAAATAATATAGAACTATTTCAAAAAAATATATTTGAAGAACTAAATAATTACATAATGCAATCAATCAAATTTAATAACACAATACAACTTACAATAAAAGTTTATAACAAATTAAGTTCATTATAATAGTTTAATTTTCAGTATAATAGGTTATGGAACATAATATATGTTATAAATATTTTTTGTTCTAAATAAAAATAACACTACAAAGTATTTCAAAACTAAATTTATAATTAATGAAAAATAATAATTATAATGATTCGATAAAACAATGTAAACAAAACATATGCAGGCTCAAAATAAGAAGAAATAAGTGTTAACCACAGGACAAACTACAAGGTGTCAAGCAAAAAGTCTAAGTGTATAATTTCACAAGCAACATTTAATTATGCATATTAATTTGTTGATAATAAGACTGAACACTTCTGATGTCTATTTTATAAAGTACAGATAGAACTGAAACATGATTTTAATGTCATAACTTTAGCTTCTATGCCAATTTTTAATTTGGGTTCTAATTTAAAATATAACATTTACATGGGCACTGTAAATATAGTTGTTGCAATGTTGCATATGAATATCACTTCACAGTGCATTTAAAAGCAATGTTAAACCGACCTTTATGTAAGGGTTCTTAAGATTGTCTACAGTCTTCATTTTAACTTTCCCACTGTTGTGGTCACTTTCCAGAATAACTGAGCACTGCATATCCTCTTGATAGGGAGACAAAACATTCTATTAGTATTGACTATTACTTAACTACTAAAGTGTTTAATTATTTCGCAATTAATGACTGTTCCCTTATTACAAAGTGAAGTTTATTATCGCTTGTTTGGTAAACAAACAAGTTTGGTAATTAATTTCCTAAGTTAAATGTTATGCTTATCTACATCAATTACTAAACTAGTAAATTGATTAGAGGTCTACTGTTGATATGCTTTTTGTCTCCGTGTATCAAAACAATATTATATTGCATTATATGTTTACCAATAAGGCTAAACAAAATTCAATGTTAAAATTATCTAAAACTATCGTGTCATTCATAATAAACATGATACATTTCACATTTTAAAGAATCACACTAATTTCACAGAGTTTTAAAGCATTGCTTAACTTATAAATAATTATGAATGTTTTCAGTGTCAAAACACAAATGTTTCTCTTTGGATGAGTTATGAGGGTAGCTAAATTCAATTTATTTTAATATTAGCTCTTGTATAGAATACAGAGAAAACGATCTAAATGATACTGAACAAAATCTTATCAAAAACTGACTGAACTAGCCTTCAAAGCACACAGGTGAGTTGAAAGACGTACACAAAATGGAAGCTTACCTTTTCTTGTGTATATCAGATGATGAAATGCGGAGTATTTTGCAGCTCTCTAGACGTGGCAGGCCGGCAGGCGTACGCCTGGCTCCCTCTTTTATGTTTACGCATTCTGCCTGCTATAATCTCTAACGTTATCAAACAACAACATAATGTTCGTAAATCGTGTATCCATTTTCATTTGCTGTGGGCCGTGTGTTTTATCGATCCTTCGGAATGCGTCCGTACTAAAAATTCATTATCAATTTCTTTGGCCTATTCTTTGCTAATTTCCAGTCGTGTAAAAGGCGGCGATCTTCAAGTTTAGTTGATTGTATGCAATTGCATTGTCACTAGCTTACGACGAATGACGCACTTCGTGCACCCCTTTACTTCTGTAAAGCAAAGTTTATTTATCTATAATGTTATCACGTGTTGTTTTGTTTCGCAGTACACTATGACTTGCAAGGGCACAAAGAATTTCATGAAACCCATACCAGCCCCGCCAAGCTAAATGGGTCGATGGCGCGAAATAAACGTCAAGCAAGGAAGTAACACAAAAATTTACAGTATCCTTAAAACTATAATTCAAGATCACTTTATAAGTATAAACAAAGAAAATTCTTTCTTACACATTACTCATTTACACCATTTTGCGTGATATCGATATACATACTTAGAACATCAAACTAAACGCTGCAATTTCACAAGAATGAGGCAGTATTACATGATTCACTTTCACTAAGGACGTTCTATGCACTTCCGCGTTGGCGTTTTAAAAAATAAACAGAAAATAGTAAAACTCACCCGTAACAGTTTATGTGTGGAAAATATCATGATAAATCTATACACACACACCCCACATGAAAAAAAACATGGCAGCCGCAATGAGTGAGAGTTAAAAATTATAATTTGCGCAACGCCGTCAAAAGACTGAAATGACGTCTCGTTATCAACCAATCACATGCCTTCGATTTTAAAATTATCTAAGATGGCCGTCAGGAAGGCTGTGATTTCATGATTATGTTTTTAACTGATTGTGATTCGTCAAAATGTGTGTCTTCAATTTCATTGGTTACCATAGTAGGGAGATGACCAATCATAAACTTATTTCAAACCGGATCTTTTCTAAATTTCGCGCCAAAAAATACCGCGTCCGTTTAAAATTTGACCATTTTTGTTTGTTGAGATATGCACACGGCATGTGTCTGCTTTTATTTTAAGAATGAAGTGTACTAAGAAACTATGAACAAAAGTTTAGATTTGATCTTTAAGGTGCAGATTTATACTCAAGTAACGTTTCTGCATTCGAGCCGCTTGGTGCGGTATTACGCAGGATTTTACGAGTAGCTTCCTGTGAATTCGTTTGCGACCAAAATAGTAAATTAATTTAACTTCGTTCGTATTTCTCAACATAAGTTACAGGTTGGTTATGGAACTTTACTCACCCAATGTAAGTAGATTCGATCTCTTCTTGTTACATTCACAATACATACACGCATATTGCTATTTCTTTACAAATTCTGAGAGAATGCTTTTTATAAAGAATGAACTAGCACTTGACTACAATTCCACCTGATGTTAACGCGCTAGTTTAGATATAGCCTATTCGTTCTTCTCTTGAAGGTACCACGTCATACTTGGACGGAAACACTGATTGAAGGACACAGAAACACCGACGGTGCCTTCTTGGAACAAGATGCCACCGTTGGTGTTTCAGTGTCCTTTGCCGTACGCACGATGAGCGACGATTCGAACCGCTTCGTTCGAGCGCGCGGTACGTCCACTATGAAAGGATGGAGACCAGCCGTATGTCGAAACGTCCGATGGTAGAATGGGGTAATTAGCTCGTGTAATTCCTGCGCACACTCCAATGCAACCTGTAAAACACTGAGCGGCTAAATTAAGGTCTCTGTCACTGATCAGCCTCGTGGCCCGCCTCATGCCATACTTTATTATTTGAATTTTGTAAAAAGTAGTCAGTATTATGGTTAGCAGTGAAATAATAGAAAGACAGAGGGAGAAAGAAAAATGTGAGAGTTATTGATCGTAACAAGATAGCAACTGCCAAATTGCCATCTTGTTCAACAAAGTCAAATTATTAACTAATCATTTTTTAACACTTCACCTCAAGCTACTCCCTTTTTTTTTGACTGATTTGCCACTGTTTGCTGTTTATCACCGGATTGGTTTTCTCAAGCTCCTCCCAATGACTTCTTTCTTTTATACGAAGGGACGGTAAGAAATAAAACACAAAATAATAGTCTATTTTATGACATCTTTATTCTCTTAAATATTTTCTACACCCCAGCACATCTAGAAGCGTTACGGTGTTTTATATCGAATTCATATATTCACAAAACACGAATTCATATTGTCATATAATTGTGTGCTGATATAATTAATAAATAACTAAAGAAACATAACACAGACAGGGTTTAATTAAAAAATATAATATAATTCCATTGCATTACATGCTGTACTCCATTATTTAACGAAATAGGTTTTGAAACAATGCTTCTCAAATGTATAAACAAATACTCAAATTTACTAGCAAATTTTAAACCTAACCAGATGAATTTCTTATACATGTAGTAAATAAATAAAAGCTTTCACATTTTAAAAGTCTATTATGTATGAAAATTATACTATGAATTTAATTTTAACCTTCAACTTAAGATAGGCTCCATTGAAAAAAAAAATCCTACAAATAATATTGTTAACATAAAGAAATCGCCAGTTAAGTTTAATATTAGCTTAAAACCATCAACTTAACACATACCATAAACCAGACATGAAAATATTGTAGTTACAACTAAACTAATACTTTGAGACGAACTCGTAGAACCTTATGGCTGAAGTAATCACAGAAATGCGAGAAAAAAAAACAAATATAAACCTCCGAAACAATCAAAAGAATATCTATCTACCATTTTAAAAATACAGAAAATAACTCAAGACTGATTAACATAAAGATGTTTCATTGAAATGACGGCGAAGAAAACCTTGACAGTTTTAATATACACAAAATAACTCTTATCAAACCCGCAATAATTGTATGTGGCTGGTGAAGGTTTAATAAATGTAAAAAAAATAAAAGCTTTCAACGCGGATGTTCGACTCATCGCATGCACATTCTGGTCTCAAGTATAAACATCACGGCCGTAACCAAGAGGGATAAGAAGTAACGAACTTTTCTCGATCCCAGCGCATATTTTTAGCTTCTTCTAGATACATACATTTACACAAACGTGCTCGTTTGTTACGGGTTACTCTTTATATTTATAATATGTCACGTTCGGAAAATAACGTAAAACATATAAATTTTGTACTCAATATCAGATTTTTATATCATATACTCAATATCAGACTTTATCAGATGATAAATTATATTTGTTTTTGCAAAGCAAAATAAAAAAAAAAACAAAATGTTCTTTTACGTAAAATAAATTTATATTTAACGTAACGTAACGTAAATATATTTTACGCATTACAGCGACATCTAGTATATAGATTCTAACTAAATTGATTACGATAAGATTTAAATGCTTGAGTATTTTGTGTACATAGACAACAATTATATGCATCGTAGACAAGGTAATTCAAGCCTTTAGATTTTGTTCGTGATATACATTCTACGTTAATCATTCTCGAGTAAATAACATTAAATAATATGAATTTGTACGAGCGTGGAAAGTATTATTTACATATTTATTGAATAAATGATTTGATTAACTTTACATGTTTACAAAAGATCTTATTGTCATAAGGCAACAATCATGAACATTTACGTTTCAAATAAATAAGTCTACCTAAGACTAGGCCAAGAACCTATCAACAAGTAGCCCTATTAATTGAAATATAAATTCTAATGGATTTTCCACACTCAAGAGTGAAAATGTGAAATTTGATTTTAATTAAATTCCAACTCACACATAATAAAAAAATATAATAGCACTATATGTATATATGAGTATATACATAGTATATTGTACAACATATTCAATGTGTTTTATATATTTAAATAAATTTATAAAACACATTGAATTATAAAATATTAAGTACCTCTAAAGGATGTTACCCCTAAAGTGGTGCCACCTTCTGAAGTTTAAATAACGAAATGTCTATTTGGACAAATATGGGTCTATAAATTAAGTTCGACATAGAACGTAACGTAACGGAACGTACAAAATAATTCGATAGAAAAACTTACATAACATTCGTCCGAAACGAACAAGGGTTTTGTAACAAGAGCAATGATATTTGAAAAGATTTAAAAAAATCAGATAAATACAATAGAGAATGCAAAAGACGAGACGTTTAAAACAAATAGTTTAGTCTACGCGAAACATAAGGTTCAATGAGTTCAAATCTGTAACAGAAAAAAACACTTAATTGAAAAAAAAATGTTAAACTACCATGACAACGTAAATAATAATAATAATAGAAGAATATTTAAAAAAAAAAATGTAGAAGATGTGTAAGGCTTGTGCTAAGATTTTTTTCGCTTTCTTTATCAATAACTTCTTAACAATCTTGTCCCACATAGACTATTTATACATTGTCATTAGTTTTATATATAAAAAAAATATAAAAAAATGACCAATGAAATGATTTTTGCTCTAGAGTGTGGAAAATTTCATCGAATGAACTGCGTGTAATTTGCGAGTCAAGCTAGCGGGAAAACGTAAACCGAACCAAGCGATCGTATAAACATACGCCCCGTAGTAATATGCCGCCCTCAAACCTCTCGATTTTTCAATGATTGTCATAGCTATGAAGAAATAAGATCAAGTTAAGTTAAGACAGTTAAAAAAACCTCCTTTTGGTTCCATATTCCGATGCAATCATAAAATTGTTGTAGTTTAGTAATAAATACGTTTATAAATACTGGATTATGTTTACATATATATTTTATATACTAATCTAAGCCGACATAAATATCTTTGACATTTTATCCATTAATTTACAGCCCACAAACAAAGTTTTTAGTTTAATCGTAAAACAAAACGCTTAGTTATGTTTATTACAAATTATTAAAAAAGGTGATTGATATTTATTAGCAGAACGTGTCAAAAAAAAATATTGTTTTCAATGGTATAGTCGAAAATAAAATTCAATTTAATAAACACCATTTTTAATCCGCAATTAATATTTTGTCATTGAAACATAGATCGCTTATCATTTCGGCGAAATACTTCTAATTAATTATACACATGTGTTCCTGTAATGAAATAAATTAAAGATCAAAATAATATAAATATTTAGGGAAATTCCTTACATATTAACAGTGTCAAAGTATTGAGAGCGATTTATTACGTCACCGGCCGGTATTTACATAACGATGCTCGCTCAGTGTTGCTCCGGTCGTTTACTGCTCTCCTCTGCTTTGGCGACGATGTCCTCGCTCTTGGGCATCGGCCTCTGC
>DWLR01000817.1:0-21754 GCA_018246295.1 Papilio alexanor hazarajatica | reverse complement strand
AGCAATACATTTTTAATAAATTGTCTTTCTTCTGCGGTACAGTGTTGTTTTATTGGTGAAGTGTCTTGTTCTCAACAGTCGGTATTGCCGGTACCAAAAATTCCATCTGCATGTTTTGCAAGATTACATCTCTATATTCATCAACTTTTCCTTGTTCAGTGAAATGGCTTCAACCAATTCACATTACAGAGGGAAACTATGCCAGCTCCTGACCTCGCTACTTGACCGCTAAGCGTAAAATAAAAAAAATATAAACTTTTAAAGCACTACTATGTTTTCGTTGCTACATTCAACACTGTGACTTTTTTCTCCGTGTTCTATATTTTAACTTACATGATTTGTTACCATAGATAAATTCCTACGAACATAAATTCGGCTTTACAAGACACAAGAATGGTTTGGTCGAACTCACACCGACTAAAACCATCCTGGTTCATAGAAGAGGATTCTGCAAAACCGTACACCGCCTCAAAGAAAGTACAGATCAAGCAAGTTTATATAACAAATTTATTAGATAGTGGCAATAAGTCGATTATCTAAATGTAATATAGAGTTGGGATAGTTTATTAGCTTAAATAAACTAGATCTCATAATAAACAACAAGCTCTCACGATCTTGTCATTTGGTCGATGGCAAACCAATTCATGTCGTCCTAAGTCATTTTACACCAAAACTTGGATACGATCTAGAAAATAAATAGTATTAAAATAAAATAAAATACTTCTCTACCATTGTATATAGATTCTAAATTAAACTTCTCTCTCGTTTATTATTTAAAATTATAAGAAACAGATACCGGTAGATAAAACTAAATCCGTTTACCCTGTTAAAAGTAAAAGATTATAATATTTTTAATGCCAGTCCTAACAATTTATAAGCAGAAGTTACACTTATTTATATCTTGCAATGCCATCTTTAACGTCTGCATTTTATTTAACCTTGTACACTAGTGTATGCATATTAGCATAGTTGGTGGGTTAGCGTGATTTGTTAGATTATTTTTAATTTTTTTGTACTGAGTTTACGATTTTTCTGCCATGGGAAATAAAATAATCCAGGGTGGCACCTCACCTTGATCTTGTAATAGAATCTTAACTAAACGCACATAGATATTTTATAGAACACGAAAAGCGACTCACTTGATATTAGGAGACTATATCAACAAGAACACCGGAGATTCGGGCTTAAGAAAGGACACACATTTTGTTGGTTCATTCGGTTTTAAGTCATATCAACGTAAGCTGGACCAGTATAGCAAGTCTCGATCATAGCAATTCTTAAGATCTTTTGATACACGCGTCAACAACACTTCATTAAAGTTTAATATTTGATGATTTACAATTCATTTCCTCGTTTATCAAGTTAAAATAAAGAAGCTAAATCTTTGCGTACAATATTATTTATATTTCATGTATCATTTTATACTTTGAAGTTTATATACAACCATTGTTTTTATTCTTACACGAACTGTGCCCGCGATTTCACTTTTTCTTTTTTCTTTTTCATTTTCCTTCTGCTATTAAGGATTTTAGCGTGATGTTAAATAGCTTATAACCATTTCTAACAATTTGGCTGCCAAATGAAAAAAGAATTTCTCAAATCCGATTGGTAGTGCCTGAGATTAGCCCGTTCAAACAAACGTCAGCAAGTTCAACAAGCTTTATTATTTTAGTATAGATAGTAGAAAAATTATTTTAATTAATTAATAACAAACGCTACAAGCCTAAAACCGCAAAGATAGAGTCTGACTTTTTACATTGTCCAATTATATGTTTATCACTTTTAAAACATTTATACATCTGCTCTGTAAACTGATCAGGTACTGGTTAAGCTAATCTGGCTGATATCAATTCAATCTAGTAGATTAATTAATATGGCAAACCGAGCCGAGGGTTTCGCTTACGTCGAAACTCTAATATCACTCCTGAATAAATTCAGGTTAAGCAATTAAAGTTGTTTCATATTGCTGATTAATAATTATTTGGCTTACTTCCAACAGTCTCACATGGTCAATATTTTCAACGGCGCAAAGTTTAATATCTACATAAAAAAATTATGATAAGCATTAAATGGTTCCCTATATTTAACTAATTTAATGTTTTCATACAAGGTTTACTTGTTTCCATAAATAAATGGGTATTACAGAATTTAACCACTAATGGCAAAACTTCGTATTTGTAAAAGCAATCAAGCAAGCAAGCAATGTAATTTTATGCAGAGTATCTGCATAAAAATCGCATGTCGAATGTAACCTTAAAGAAAAATATTAACTGCCTTAATTCAGAAAATTTCAAGGAAGAAATGTTTAATAATGAATTTTTATTATCTAGTACAATACTAAAACACACAGACTTGTCTACTTAGTTCTATGACAATGACTTCTGTCAAATTTAGAACGTGTACGATGGACAAGACACAATATACCAGCCTAGTAACTTTATTGTTCTAAATTAAGGCTTGTGTTAGATGGTCAAATTGTCATGGTCAAAATCATAGCAGAATGGCAAATTCGGACTCATATGAGTTTTAGAGTTAGACGATGTAACATTTACTCATGCTATTTATGTTGCAATCTTAAACTTGGTAATCATAATTACCGTTTTTTTATTCTATTATAATAGAAATATTTTTAAACTTACGACTTTGGACCGATATTATTAGGAATCACATTACGACAAAAGTAAACCAATTTCGAAACACGGTCATAAATTTATACAACTGGTTTGGCATCTAAAATTCAAAAAAAATTAAATCCCATAAAACAAATATTTAGAGAATACAATTTTAAGAAATTCATTTACAGTATGCATAATTCCAATAACTAAAATATGTTTGTTTTGCTCAAAAAAAAGCTGGCGGACTTGAAAATTTTTTCATAAGCATTTATGTTTTTATTACGATATAAGTGTTTAAAATTAAGATAATTATAATATTCATATAATTAAAATCATCAACCATATACTTCGTATTATTTTTAAATATCTAAACTCCTTTCTCTAGCAAAATGCAAATAAGATTGTCTAAAAGACTAACTAACAATCTAACAATTTGTGTTGAATGATTTAAATTATTTCAGAAAGGAATGAAGTAACAAATGCTAAAATAACTTTCCAAACACATTAACTAATTTATGTTCGCCAAAAATGATAGAGCGGCGTTTTAACAGACATTAATTAATGTTTAACAGACGTGTGAATCTGGTTATATGGTGATCTTGAAATTCTTTAAAAAATCCCGTGTTTTGTCGCTCTATTCTTCTTTACATGTTTTAACAATTTGAGCTAATATTTTTGTAACGATATTCGGTGAGTTAAATATGCAATTTGTTTGCAAACGTTGTTGTTGTTATGTAATATTCTGCAATATGCTTCACCCATGCATTGAACAAATCGATACCGAAATTAAAATGTCATATTACGAATACTTTACTATTTAACCGTCGCATTTTAGGATTAAGGAACTTGACATATCTGGTAACAAGGATTAATGTCGCATCATTGCGTATTTTGGCGTCCATTTTGTACTTACTTTCATCTTCGTTATCTGTCGTAACTTAGACCATAAATAAAGCTTCACAGACATTTTTATTTTATTCATTTTAAAGATTTAGTAACATTTTCTTTTTTATTTTGTTGATTGATAACGGGCTTACGTACCATCTCGCACTGCGGTTCACCGTCGTCGTCATAGAAGAGGCCGCTGCAGTCATCCATCCCTGCTGGTGGTGGGCAGGCCTCACTCTTCGGCCGGCCGCCGCGGCCCGCTCATCAAAACGACTGTGACCCGCCGGGACTCCGGCATCCGAACGCTCACAACCACTGGATCACTCGAGTTTCTACCACCAACGAAATAAAAACCGAATCGAAATCTTCGGGGATAATCCGATGAGTCACGCGACTGTCGACCGACTAGCGAAACTGAGGCCGTGAGACCTGTGTAGCGTAGGTGTCCTTAATAAGTTGAATCATTGAAGCAACCCGTGTACACTAAAATTTTGGTACAGCGAATGGAGTAGAGCGTGCGTTTGGTGTTCAATGTTGAAATAGTCAAGGGCGCTCCGAGTTGTGCGTCAAGCGTCACAGGCGTTGTTTTTTCGTGGCGAACTGCGTAGATAGCGGAGGCACGGAGGCGAGGGTAGCGCGCGCACTCGGGGGTGCATTGATCGGATCTCCATTGCGCATGCTCCACCCCCGGAAAAATTTCTCAACTCTTTTGACATTTTATAAATTGTCGCTTTAGAGATAATATTCGATTTAACCGCTCCAAGTTTACATTTATGGTTACATTATTTAGTCACTTTTCATTCCTTATCAATTCATATTAATATATAACTCAAAACATTGCACCATATAATAGTTTATATAGGTATGGTAAAATTTTTATCGAAAAAACAAAACAAGTTTACATACGTTTACTTCTCGTTTGTTCATCTCAATGCCGTCTTTAATTTTTTATAAAGTTTTAAAAGCGTTTTTATGTACTTGGTTTCTTCAGTAATAATCCTTGTGAGCTTCTCAGTAATAACTTTTTTTTTAATTTTTAATAGCACATACGTGTGTGTGTGTTTTTTTTAATAAGGAAACTATATTTTAGTATCAAGGTTTGGTCAGTCTTAAAAATGCAAATAAAAATAATTCAAGTATCTTTTTTTGTTACAGACAACCCTTTTTCTATTAAGGGCATAGTTCTCGTGTTGTCATTGTCATGTATATTTATTTCCACATATATATTTCCAAAGAACATGATTTCACCTTTTTCATTTCTGAAGATGGTAAAATTAATAAAAATTGTTTCTTAATTCTATTACAGTCTTCACCGTCAAAGAAACTAGGAGTCACTAGAACAGCCGGGAGCCGTTACAAATGAATGAATAATTGGGAAAGGTAAAGTTATTTCTTTAGTTCAAATTAAAAAAAAAAAACATTAATAATAAGAAAAATAATTTTTGATCTGAAATTTATAACTCTGTTTTCTCGTTAAATTATAATGAGAAAACAGAGTTATAAATTTTGTAGACTGATCCAGTTGTGTCAAGTGTAGGGCCAGGAAGCGAGAACGGGTTTGCTTTGTTTTGTTGTGTGTAAGTTAGAGCAGGTGCCTATGAGAGTAATTGAGGTATGGTCGAACTGTGTCAAGGCACTCGGGACCGACAGGCGTTCACTACACTGCACTCTGATGTTAAAACACGATCATAATCTTTCGTGCGACCTTAATGTCTTTAGATAAAAACGCATTTAAAACTTAGTGGTTAAAAATATAATAAAAATAATAGAAACGTCAATATTAATGGTCAATATTAAATTAATAAAAATAAATATGGTGGTCAATATTAAATTAATATTTGCCAGTAATATTTTTTTGCGAGAATCTTTAATTCAAATTTTGCATTTAAATTTTTTTCATACACTACGATATTAATTTTAGTTTTATGATTTTTCAATATTTTATCATGTTACGGAAACAATTTATAAAAATGTAAGGATGACATTCAAATTTACGGATATGTTAATTTAAATCTCATATTTTGTGCATTTTTATTTCTTTGTCCTTAATATAAAAACAAATTAAAAGAATATGTATGCATATGAATATGTAAAAAATATATGGTTACTACATCATAAACCAATTTGGAGAAATTTATGAAAAATGTGTGATATAGAAGTCTATAACCGACACCTACTCATATGAGTAACTGGCGTGGATATAGATAAGTTATTCAGAATGAAATTATAGGAAAAGTTAATGGACCTAAGCATCTGTCCTTAATACGGAAGTGCAATCTCGTGAGAGATTTCTAATGATGATTTCTACAGTAATTTAGCGCGGATATTACAATAAATCCGAATGATAATTACGATAACTATCAATTTATTTGTTTTGCTATCAATTTATATTTTCTGTAACATTTTTTTAAATATATGATATATATTCTCTATTGAAAGGAGATTTATACCCCTTAAAATCTTACCGTATTAACAACCCCGTTTTATTTGTGTTGTAAAAGCTTATCTGTTACATACATTTTTCGGATGAAAAACACATATGAAGAGAAATACGAATTTCACTAGTGTAATTCGAAAATATTGCCAGTTTCAAATGCATTTGCTCTTTCTTTTAAATGACGTTACTCACAAGAAGTGTCGTTCAGTTGAACTCCTGAATATTTAATTTTACTGCAGTTGAGACTGCAGTAGATTGTTGACATTATGACGCCTGCCAAGATCTAAGCACCGACATCACAAATATATTACTTGGATAATATTTATGTTTACGTATTGTTATGTAACTTACGAACTTTTCAATTCTCTATAAATAGCTGTTATATATATATATCTGAGCATAAATTTGAGCAAGTGGAATTTTTGAACAAAAAAATTGTGACCATGGAATAAGATGATAAGTTACTTTAGATACTGTAATCGTGAAATTTTGTGGGCGGTATTAAAAGTTAAACGATGTTTTGCGTGGAATACGTTATAACAGTGCAGTGATAGAGCGCACAACATCTGTCGTACAAATGCACCGGTGAAACACCACGACCTCAAAGAAGACAGACGCGAAGTAGAAGTATTCCGTCGTGTAGTGAGTGAGGTGTCGGAGGCATAATTCTAGTCCTCTTCCCTTCCTACCATTTCATAAAATGACAAGAACATAATATGGAAAGGATGGGAAGGGGAAAATTATTTGACGGGGGAGGGAATGAAACAGAAGATATCCTTTTTTCTCCTCTGATATTAGTTGTAGATGCATAGTTTCTTAGATATTTGATGAATAATAAGCAATAATATAATAATTTAATCATATGGCTGTTGCCCTAGTTTTGAACTGAAGTCTTCAAATTTGGCAGAAATACCAGTCGTTCGGCTTCTGAGAATAACTCTGTGAGAGTGACTCAATAACTCATTTTAAAATTAGAAATTATATATATTAATCATAGATATATTTGGATCGTTGAAAAATATACCTACTAAACACATATTTGTTATAATCTCTAAAAATATCAGTGACCGTTAAGAATGCAGTTTCCCAATACATGGAGACAAATTACTCGAAGCACGCACAAACCGCCATTCTACTTTTTACATTGTGCATATTCGTACGCGAGGCAGATGTCAAACCATAAAGTTGCATTACGTAACGTTACGAATCATCCAAGAAAGTAGACTGGCTATAATTATTTTAAATTTTTATGGACTGTTTTAAACGTTCACGGTTTGCAACGGTCTGTGAAACTTACTATAGCTAGGTTTCACCATGCATGCGTTGACCACTCGTAACTTAAACCAAAGTTAGTTACTAGCACCACTGAAAATATTTTCGTACCGAAGTAAGATTGAAAACCAGATATATTACCAATATGTTTTTTTTTTTCATTTTCGAAAATTATTTATTTTATGACTATATACTTAATATTGTTTCATACGTAATATGGCTGTATATAAATACCCCAATTGGGGTAAGGGAAGTAGGTAAGAATTTAAAGTGTGTTATGCATTTAAACAATCAATATTAGAATCTATTTATTATAATCATGTTTCGTCCGTGAAATAGGTGCAGATACAAATTTCACACACTCCTTCGGCTCACGCATCTCATTCGCTTCTTCTATATATATATATCTTCTTCTTCTTCGAACGTCTGCCGCATACATACGTTCTCGTCGATTATGGGTACTTCATATATCGCCTATCTTTAGGATGTCATTAATTTTACAAAAATGTAAAAAGTCTAGCTTTTTACAACAAACAATAAAGTTGTAGTTATTATTAAGCTATTGTAAAGACTGAGTACTATTTTTGTTGCAGTTTAGATCAGTGCCTCACTTTCGCAATCTTCGCTTTACGATGACTGGGCCAAACGCTCTCGTGTTCTCGAGTCACGAGTCGAATTTGGTCAATGGCAAAAAATTACATTATAACACCGACACCTTTTTACTTCATTGTAGATTAGGTCACATTTTGTATTTATTACATCGTTGAATTTATGAGTACAAAAATATAAAGTATGTAATTTGTTTTTTGTTAATAGGAATATATGGTTATTAGTACAAAAATATTTTAAGGCAGCAGATTAAGTATTGAAAAATTTATGAATTTTATATCGTTTTAAAAACATAGCAGAAGTTAAACAAGATGTTTTAAAAAGAACAAGGAAAGATAAGATTACAATGTTATCTTTCGTCAGATTTTAATACGATCAACGGTGAGTGGCCTAACAATATCTCGAAGTCAGTTGCATTTGCAACGCGGTTTGTTTCTCTCGGAATTAACACCAATGTACAACAATAGTCAACATTTAAATATATTTCATAATAATATAATGCTTAAGGGAAAGCAACACCAGTTGCTACATCTCTCTTATTAATTGAATCGATGAGTGATCAAATAATTTCTTAGACTGCACGCAGTTAGTTCTTTTATAAATAAAATGGCTATGGAAAATTTCAACATAACCGCAACTTTACGCATACGAAGCGACAGGAATGCATACAATAAACGCCTGGAGCGCTTTCCACCTCACCCGCTTAAATACCATGAACGCTGTTTGTGAAATGAGCTGCCGGCGGCCGCGGTCATTCCCCGTGTCCCGTGTGACCACATTCCTACGGGAGCTCGCCATACCACGCCGACAACTTGACGTCCAAAGCGTATGCAGACATATTAAAATATTACTTTTTCATTTTATTTTGAAAGTTACAATGTTAATCATTTTTAATACAATATGATAAAAGCAAATGTCCGTCTATACTTTTTATAGAAGAAGGTGTTAACAAGCAAAAGCAGATGCGCTTTTTTTTGGACAGAGAAAAAACCATACCAATATAATCATATTTCCTTTTCCTACTGCCTCGTCAAATTCTCGGCCCCTTCCGATCCATTCCTTATAAGAAAATGATGAGAAGGAAAACAGAACTAAAATTAGACCTCTGGCATCTTATTTAATGAAACGCAGAATACTTCTATTTCACGCCAGTCTTCTGTGAGGTCGTGGTATTTCACCGGTCGAGTCAGAGGATTCGTGCAACAGATGTTGCGGGCTCTATCACTATTAATTATGTCAATAGCTAGAATACTACTGATTTCCATTTACGATAATCCCGGTTCACCTCTTTCCTATGCTAACATTAGAATCAAATCTAACGACTGTTTATTTGTAACCTGGACACTCCGTCAAAAAGCTACAACTGAATCAATTTGTTGTTTAATGTATTTCTAATTACACTATAATAACGCTTAAAATATCAGGTTAACGCTGTGTAATTAAAGTTTGAATATACATTACCACAGTGTAAATTTTACCGTAACCCGTCAAATTAAATTATGCCGGCTGACTACATTCGTTGCATCAGTAAAAACAGATTTAATTTGCTGATAATCTTTTAAGTATTATAACAAAAACAAAACAGACTACAATTTTATATACTTTATTCATAAGTCATTGCGGTATTTATAGCCACGGTCTTAAATATTTCAATAAGTCAATTTTCTGAATATCTACGGAACCCGTACGTTACGTTCAATGCTTTATAAAATTAAATGGAACTCACTTGCGAAGGTCCCCTTTACAAAGATCTAAACGTAAAAAAATTAAATTTAAATTGATAACTTCCGCCTTTTTTTTAAATCGCTTAATAAAACAAATATTTTCATTTCAAGTGAAGCCTTGTCTTTCAATGTTACTTAAAATCAAAGAGTACCGCTTATTTGAAAACATAAATTTGTAAATGAAAATTTAATATACCAATTCGAAATAAATGATGTATCTATTATGTAAAATGCTTTACTTTTTCTCGTGTTATTGCGTATTTAAAAAAAAAAGAAATGGTGAAGGCAAACAAAACAACTAAACATAGACAAGAAACTAATTTTAGTTACAATCATAGTGAAACTACCAGTTGGGTTAAAGTGAAACGAAGGAATTCAATGACCATATTATGTACTTTATTATCCAAATACGGTCACATTCAATTGGATATTATTATATTTATTATTCAATATTTACTTTATACTCAGATTTAATCTGTGAATTTGGTCTTTTATGTGTGCGTGTCGAAATTTTTATAGCAATGTCCAAATGTGTTTAGCACCAATACAGCAGAGCGCATTCTTAAGATGTTAAACTAATCTGATTTTTTTTTCTATTATAAAATGAATAAAGCTTTGAAGAGATAATCTGTAGATTTCCCTCCGAGAGGTTGCACTGACTTGCGCATATATTTCATTAAACCCTATTTAATAACACAAATAATTTACGTTCTGGAGAATCATCGACAGTAAATTACCTTCATCAGGCAAATCAGCATTCTGACATTAAATTACTGATGAGCTACGTGAAATCTGAAATGCTGGCTTTACCGAGGTGTAGTTACAGGTTGCTTTCTAAGAATAATGATGGCAAGTTACTGTTTATAAAGTTTAAGTCTTTATGTTCTGTTTATATATCTTTACATGTTAATTACTTCAAACACTTAGTACTGCCTTTAACACAAAAGTTAATGTTATATATACATGTGTATGTATTTACCAAAGGCAACAATAACTTCGAACCATCGCTAGTTAAAACCGACCACCTCGTAAAAGAGAGACAGTCAAGAACTAGCATTGACTATTATAGTTTCAATGGTGTATTCGAAAAAACTTTGAAACCTCGTTACTGTTTATACAATTATCAACTTTAAATACTATATTACAAGGACTTGGTACTAATTTAAATTAAAGTTTAAATTAGTATATGTATGTACAGTCAAGTTCCTTGGCGGTATTCCACTTTAAAAGAGACAATTGTTTGAACGTTTCATACGCCTTGAGACGTTGACGAAGAAACAATAACCAATAGGATGTTACTTTTAAATGTGTTAGGACGAAAAAAGGTCAATCAATTTTATAACAATAGAGTATCGGCAAATAATTATTTTGTCTGAGTGTCAGAGATCGTAAAACTTCCCGAGCAGAAAACAAAGACAACGGTGATAACAATAGTCATGGGTGCAGTGCAGGTACGTCACAGATTTTACTTTATTTTGTCAGAACATCGATAGCACCCTAATTGATTATTTGTATGAAGGAAGCGGAGTTTAGCTTGTCGCAAAGAACAAGGCAATTTTTCTGTAAGTGGAATACCGCGAAGGAACTCGACTGTACTTTAATAAATTTACCGTGCAACAATTTCTTATTGCCAGGTAAATTATTATCCATAAGATCCCATTGCTAGGTAAGACTGACTATAAAAGGTACCGCGATAAAAGAAACGTTAATAAGAAGTGGTTTTGCTTACGCGTAGGCCGCAGCGGACCGGTTGCGTAAGCTCTTACTACTGTCGTATAACTAATTAATAGCATTCCACAGCGCTGCGTCTCAAGAGCATCGCCCCGCGTGAATTAATATTATTATTGTGTTACGCGTATTGTTTCTTAAGCTTTAATTATAGTTTGTGTTCGTTATTTTAATAACAAACAAAAAAAAATAATTCGATTGAATGATCGTAACGTCGGTAAAATCTGTAAAACTTTTTAAATAATCTGCCTTTAAGCTTTTTAAGTAAAGGTTTGCAAATGAATACTGCAATTCTTTGTTCTACTGTCCGTAATAAGCCAAGCCAAAAAGCAACCAACAAGCAACGTGCTCTGCTGTGCTCTTTGCTTATAGCTTGCTTCTCACTGTTACTTCGAGTGATCTTGAGTCTATTTATGAGACATTACGTGAAGAGTATCAACATACTGTATTAATTACATTCAATTTTTTATTTCGTTGACAAACCGTTGCCTTTATGGTCATATCTATACATCGATGGTAATATGTCCGTAAGATATGTACAATATTAAATACTCTTTACACTTGATAAGGAATGGATTTGAACATACGCTTTATTAGAGTTCCAGTTTGACTGACATAACTTTTCCTAAAGCGCCATCCGCCGAAGCTGGCATTATGTACAAGTCAATTTACTTCGCCTTTCTTTACTCGTACTACAGTATATCAGTAATCTAGGCACGTTTGCAAATTATCGGGCCTCGAGCGGGTGCGCCGTGAGAACGTAATCCTACGTACAAACGTACATTGGTACAGCGATCCGAGGGATAGTGGCGGTGAAAGGGGCGAGAGAGTTCTCGTCCAATGTGTAATTTGACCTGCACCTACGGAAGTACCTTTGTGGCCAGGTGTTCAGTGAAATTAAGCATAATTTTTATTTCATTTTATTAATGGAAGTGGATAATAAAAATATTTCAGATAACCTTTGAGATGAAAGTGAAATGAGTATGTAAAGTTAAATACAACTTTGTCGAGAAAAATATAAGGTTTCTTTTCACTTCATTTCATTCCACAATTTTTAAGCACTCAACCAAAATAAAAGATTTCTCACTTTAATCCCAAATGGTGGGCGCGAGGTCGTCCTTATATAGAATGCAAATGATTAATTGTATCGTTATCACAAATCACCATTTGACTCAACAAAAACTAGACAAGAACGATGGCTCTATTTTGTTGTACACATAATAATAAAACTAGATACCATACACCTGAAGTTCGGCCTGAAATAAATTTGGTCCTACGATTATGATTAACGCAAGTACACTACAAACAAATCTTTCTCTTGTTGTATCTTGCTCGTCACTTTCTGTCAGAACTGAAGTATTCATAGAAAGAGTTTCTGTGAATTTACCCGTACAATTGTAATAAAAAATAGCCTGTTATCCACTGAAGAATGTATTTAATTATAAAATATTAAAAGTCGGTTCATTAGTTTACTTACAAACAAACAACTTCTTAGTATTGATAAGTACAACACGATAGGACAAATTGAAAAAGAAAAACCGTTCGTATTAATATTTTGCGAAACTGTCAAACTGGTTTTTTTAGCTACTAATTGAATTTCTAATCGTATTAGAATGATATTGGTAACATATTCTCGTAGTTATAGACATCAGTGACATTTGCAACGTTTTCTAGGAAGAAGTACATAAAATGCGGAATGTAGGTGACCGCGGGCGCGGCGCCTGCGACATAATCCCCTTCATGCATAACTTGGAAGCTTTCTCTCGATCTGGGAAGATGATATGCGCTCGGATCTAATCATAGATAAACATGATATCAGTTACAGCCATTTCTTTTGTATTTTATTATTAACAAACAGCGCACTGTTGCGTGATTCTGAATATAACTTGCTGCTGTACTTTCGCGAGTTAAAGAAAGCGGAAGATATTATTTCTTTTTTTTTTCTATACGTAGACTAGTTTAGCAATCTAAGCCTTGTACCAAAATCTTACAAGCTATATTACAGTAAAGTTTGGATTAATTTTTTAATAAAACACAGACAACAAACAAAATAATAAAAAACAAAGAACAACAATTTGTATCATACGTAACATAACTATCACACCCGTTACACCGAGGGGTAGTTTACTTTGTATTTTACTTTATATTATTGTATTTTACTCCGATTAATGTGGCCCATCACTTGTCGTGATCATCGTGAATGTCGTGCCCATCTCGTTTAGTTATTTTTCTATGTAGATTTCTTTTGATTATTCTCAAGTTTTTCTATGTACGTACTAGTGATGTGCCCGAGCATCAAAAATGTCCGCGAACACGGATACGAATCTAAATAATTTTATTAAAGTCTATCTTTACGTGGCAGTGTCCGTGCTTTGGTGTCTTTTATATTTGCCTCTAGTGGTTAAAGCTTAGTTTGCCGCCCTACAAACCTGTAAATTCGATACCCTAATTCAAAATCGTAATAATTACAATTGTCTTTCAGTCAATATTTTCTGTAGTTATTTATATTTTTTTTAGAATTTGTCCAAAAAATTTGACCCTTTAGCATAATCTATATGTGGGGTTACAGTTTTCACACGTAATTATTATGTGTTACGTACGTAGTACGCCCGTAAAAGTGGTAAGTTGCACTAAACGTATTTAAAAACGCTAAACGGGTAAACAATGGGTATACGAGAGAAAAATAAATAGGTACAAAACAGATAATGACGTTTACAGATACACACATCAACAAAACAATCAGCTTGTCGAATCAGGAAACAACGACAATAACTTTTTTGCCCTCAAACAATGCCGTTTATTGAACAATGAAGTACATACCTGCATTATAGAGAAAGCTCCGCGGTATTTGTTCGCTATATCGATACACTTGTAAAATTGCAAACACATAACTAACGACTGTAGATGGTCTATTTCTTAAGGCAAGTGTTCCAACTGTCCCATAGCGGACTGAACCATTTGTATTTATTGTCTAGCGGTATAAGCCTGCACGGTATATTTTTAATCTGTAACAGTTCATCGCGAGACGTCTCATCGTTCTAAAATCTTATAATAAAGCTATAGAAAAGTTATACTACAAAGACTCTTTTTTCGTAATAACGCTAAATTGTAAAAGTTAATCGGCTAATTCTCTGTGAAGTTTTAGAGCATTTAAATCATTGATTTTTATTATTTTCGGTATAAATGAAGTAAGTTATATCGTAGTGTGAAATAGATTTTAAATATTTCATAAAAATCTCAGTACACAAGACAGTTGCATTATTTTATGAGGAATAGTTGGCATTACACTATATTCCAAATGAAGACCTTAATTTTGTAAGCAAATAAACGTCAATTATACAGAAATGTTACATGATTTATGTAATGTATATGTATGTGTATGTGTCATTCTTGGCTGTATTTTTTTTATTTGTTTATGATTGAACTATGTTATTTTTTTTTTGTCTGTGTGTGATGTTAAATAAATTTCTTTCTTTCTTTCTTTCTTTCTTTCTTTCAATTACTATAGAGGGCGGTCAAAATAGAGTGAAATTATATACTATCGTTAGCAAATGTTATAAGTGCGTGGTTTCAGCAATTATTTTGGAATTTACAAACATTAGCGTAAAATGTGAGGTGCACCCTTTATTTACATTATTTAGATCTTAATTTGGAACAGCGTAAACATTAAAGCCCTACATATTGAGGACTCTAGTACTATCTCTTTTCCACTAGAAGTGAAAGATTTGTATTGTCTAAAACATTTGTTAAATAATGATACGATTTTATTTATTTAATAATATTATATTTTATTATTATTTAATATTAATTAAATAATAA
Source organism: Papilio alexanor hazarajatica (assembly GCA_018246295.1). NCBI lineage: Eukaryota > Metazoa > Arthropoda > Insecta > Lepidoptera > Papilionidae > Papilio > Papilio alexanor. The sequence goes on along the minus strand of DWLR01000817.1, from coordinate 6,662 downwards.
TATTTTATTTAATTACGATAACGATACAAATCGAGGAAACCCGAGATATAATGTGTAATTTTGAAGCAGTTTCAAATAAATAAAATCGGTAGGCTGCCATGCCATCTGCCAGGGCTTATTAAGATACGGCTTCAAAACGGTTAATGTAATCCATTCTGATAAGGTTAATGACAATCCACCTGTAAGATTTCCTTCGTTGCGGCACTTTCCTGTCATTATTTGTAAGTTGTTATCTCCACGGGAAATATTAAAGCCGCGTACGCTTGAGACTTCAAGTCTCTTATAACATGATGATAAGGTTGAATAACTTTAACAAAAAATATGGAGTGTGCAATCATTCGTTGCTGTATGAAAACTGATATTATATGGGAAAACATTATTTAAACATTTAGTTATTTAATCCCTAGAATTTCTTATCAGATATCTTAAACAGCTGGACAATTGGCGGTTGAGAGTTATGTATAATTTCTTATTTTTAATATCTAAAAGTCCAAAAATACTCTGTTCTTGTGAGCGCTGTGATAATTTTAACGGTTCAATGTTAAATGCTTTGTCATGGCTATTTGTCGCAATGAATGGAAGGCAACCTATACACCTAACAAGCGCATACATACTGTTGTTTTGAGTCATGTTTTATCTGATAGAATAAATGTTATTTTAAAACTTAAATAGGATTATATATCCGGGGAAAGTATCCTGTTTTAACCGATATCATAAAAAAGAAAATTTTCTCAATTAGCTGTATTTTTATATTTGTTATTTCAGCACTTCGTCACTTATGAAACGATTTCAAATGTTTTCAAGGGGGTGCCATTTAATGTTGTACGTCATTGGATTCCGCCATTGTCATTCGATAATCAAGCCCTGTTTGGATTTAAAGGATTTGTATTAAACGTACCGCAAATTACTTAATAGCTTATAAATAAAATTACATAAGTTTGAAGTCGGTTTTGTCATGACTTAATTTATCATGACATGATAAACTATAAAAAGTTGTATGTATGTAGTGCCTACATAAATGTGTACATTTCAAGTTCGTTGAACTTTTATATTCTCACCACAAACCGATAATAATTATTATCCATGTATCTTTTTAGATTTGTGGTGTCAATGTCGCAAATCGTGGCAAATAAGACATCAGGGGCAGCGTGCGCGGCAACGTATCGTGCCTTCCATCGCATCACGAGCGCCTTGGTCGTGTCTCGTCGTGTCTGCGATACAGCACTCTGCAACTAAATTATTATTTACATATAATAACCGTAACAAATATTGTTAAAATCCTGAATATCTTGAACTAAAAAGAACAAGATGGGCTGGTCCTATATCAAACTAAAAAGATAAGAATTATAAAAATTTGAAGTCGGTTTTGTTTTTGTTAAAAACAAAAACGTAAAAAGATTAAAGTATTCAGATGATACGCGTCATAGTATAAATTGAACATTTTATTATTATTCAGATGGTATACACTCGTGAGACAGTTCACATTCAAGCGTCTCCTGTTACACCTTCCGAGAAAGTAAGCGAGCGAGTAACAATATCCAGTACACGCGTTTTGTTTTATTTCTCCTAAGAAAAGAATAAAAGATCGCATCGAGAAGTTGAATCGATCCTCCACAAAAGCGAAAGTCGCTCGTCGTTCTCATGAGGTGAATGCATGAGAATATTTCACAAAGTAGCCTATAAATGAAAAAGCTTAATAAGATAAATTATATTATTCAAAATTCCACATATCAGACTATGTGAAAATATGTCGGAGATTTTATGCTATCTACAATATAAGTTCAAAATATTTAATTATTAAATATCACATGTATTAATTAGTAATTTTGTACCCATGTAACATTTTGCCCATAATAAAGGTTCGAGTGTCCGCGTCGAAGTTCTTAGTAAGCAAATGAATTGATTGAAAAGCTATTGTTATTTAATTGAATGCTGAATGCTGATGTATCCAAATCTTTTTTGTGTCACCATCGAACAACTTGCAACATACATTGAAAATCCATATAGTCCGTAAGGGTTTAACACCTTACAATTATCCTATTAATTTTACAAACTGAAGGTGAGCTATATTATACCGAAATAAAGGAATGTCCGATCACAAGAACTTGATAATAGAAATCAGCGACATGAAGAGGCATATTATTTTTATCTTATTTTATTTTATGACTGATCAAAGGTGAACATAACCAGTAAATAATTGCATAAAACTTACCAAAGGTGTTCCTGTTATTTACACCTATGAGAGTTCGGTACATTTTAAACTTGCGAAATTACAATCAATCAGTAAAATATATAATAAAATGCCTAAAACAAAACAAAAAAAGAAATGTAATATTCAGAGTATCAAAATAATTTATTAATTGATTTTTAAAGTTTTCGAGGGAGTCGAAAAACAAGTCAATTTGGACGTTCTTGTTGTCTGGAATGTTGTAAAAAATACATGCTGCATATTGATTAGAAGGCTTAATTTTTATGACTAGACAAAGGTAAAGCAAGATAAGTCATATTGCATATGACTTATCCGATTGTTAATAACATTATGATTAGCATAAGAACATCGTGGTTTTCTGTAGGATATATCTACACTATGTTTCTTGCATATGAAAAAAACATATATTTAATATCTAAACCAATTTATTGTGGTATTTGTTAGTTAAGGACGGAAGATTTTTTGACTAATCGTTTAGGTTTATTTCAAATTGGTCTAAGGATGTAAGTGAAAACCTCCGATATTTATCGATTGGCTTTCCGATATGGCTTTCGAGCATGCGCAGACACTACCAAAGTTTAGGTACAAATAAGGTATTTGTAGACTTCTGCCGACACTGAACATTTCGAGTCATTGCTCAGTTTCTGCAGAAGTTACGTTACCAAAACAATAAAACACTGTCGGAACTTTAATGACGACTTGTCGAAAACTTAACGAAAGAAAAATAAACATAACATACATTATTTTTGCAGTTAACTTCTTTGGACGCATTAGACAATAACGGCGGCAAGTGAAATTTCTGGTATAACGAAATGTACACCGAGTCTTGTAAGGCTCCGTTCAGAATTAAAAAAAAATTGTATTGAAAGAATAATTAAAGAGAAATAAAAATAATCGGATTATTCGTAAGCGCTTCCGATTCCTCGTAGAAAAGTATAACTTTGATTCGCTCACGCTGAGCAAGCGGTGTCCAAAGAATCGTTTAAGTTTGTAACGGGTACTTCGCTAAAGCAATCTAAAGTTGCATTTTAAAAAGTAAGAATTTCGGCTACAGCCTAGCAAGACATATTTATTTCGTCCTAACAAATTTTAAGCCATTTCAAGTAATCTTGAGCTAGAGTATTGTTTACGATAGCAAACGAATAGATTCAAACTTACGTTTTGCAGTCTGCATCCTATAACTACTAGGATTCATCCCATAATATGTGCATCAAGTACAAAAAATAATAGTTGCCTACATCTCGCGAACTCCTCATTAAATTTTCTAACATTTCAGACTAATTAAAAACAATGTAATATCAATATTATTTTGATTTAAAAAAAATCTTGCTAATCCATGCACCGGTGACCGCGAGACCCCAGTGTGACGCAGTATGACATTTTGAAAAGACAAAGGAGGCGGACTGACGACAATAAATACTAAGTGTAGTTGTCATTTTTGATATATAATTTTGTTTAGGAAAGGAATCGTCAACGGGGATGTTGGTTGTCAGGTTTTGGGAAAAATGAATAGAAATAGCTTACAAGTGTAATATAGTTTGATTTCAAAAACGTTATAATTAGAGCTGATTCCGCAGTTTTTTCTTTACACTTTTGTGTTACTTTAGAAAGAACATGTAATTTGAAATGAAAAAAGAATATGTAACTGAAAGATTCGACTACAATAAAGACGTATCAAGTAACAGAAATGATTTTGTGGCCCACAAATAATTATCTCGTTAACAAATCGGATGTGGCATAAATTACACTTAGTCGTAATCGATAAGTCGAGCCTTCAAAGCCTATGTACATTCATTCCTAGGGTGTGATCTCGATCTATGCCTATACCAAAATTCGTTGAAATTGAGTAGAGTTTGAGTTATAATTTTAATAACGGAAACCCTATAAATGTATTGGATATTTAAGAGAATCAACAGTTTCATAACATAGTAACGCAAAAACTATTTAATTTGGCTTGTGTCTTATTTTTTTTAATATAACACAACTACACAAGTAGAGGAATAGTTATTTAATTTAATGTCATAAAACATTAAACCTAAATATGCTGTCTTAATCCGTATGTAAGCATTTCAACGTAATGATTAAATTAAATTATTAGATACTTTAGCAATTGCACTTTATATTGCGGGAAATTAAAGATACAAAAATATTCTTAAGCTAGTTTTATAGATAACAGAGAATCGTTCATAGTATAATTTTACTCGCAATAAGTATCGGAAGTCCGGTTGTTTTAAGATCGCTTGCAGTCTGCAGGGTTGCTAATTATAAATTACCATAATCTTTCCACCACTTTTAATTTCTAATTGTTGAACAACGTCACCAACTATTAACTTCCAAAATTCACATAGTATACTAACGAAACAGAACACTTTCACTAACACGCTAATCTTAATAATTTGAGGAATAAAGCAGTATTTTTATACTAAAGAAATAATGTTGAAGCGTGCTTATTGTGGCTGAGTTTACAGTTTCTCACGGTAAGGCACTTTTTTGAATTAATAGTCGATAAAAGAAACGATATTTTCACCATTTTTAGTAAAGAAATTTTCAATTATATTAAACTAAACAACGATACCATCTCTTGCTGTAATTAATTTTACAGATTTACAATTTCACGCATTAAAATAGTAATACTAACATTTTATTGTGGTAAATTAAATTGATTACTGTAGGTCTAAGTTGAGGTACGAAACATTTGACACTATTGAAGCAAGTGTTTTATTTTTAGGTCAAGATCAATAAAATCCGTAAACAAGTTTAATGTCCAACTAAATGTAACAAATTCTTATGTAAGATAAGCTTCCGCAATGTAGAACAAAACATGTATAAATTTATAGCGAATTAATTTTCCACTATCAAAGTTTTTTGAATAGTTCTGAGTGAAGTTACAACTTTTACATTTTTTTTCATTGGTAAATGATAATTAATTATTATTTATTTTCCTTATCTACATGTTTGGCTAACAAGAATATGGTTACTTCAGCTTTATTTGTTGCATACTTTGTTACGAAATACATTAATTTTTATTGATTATTAAATATGTTAAATAAATCCGTTCCTCGATGGCTGGGATGGATGAATGACTTTGAAAAAAAAACATAATATTAAAAAAAATCCTATTTAGACGACTATGCAACCTAAACTTTATTTTTTTTTTACCAAAACCATGATGGACTCAAGCTCTACGAGAATCCGCTTTATTCAATAAGACTGTTATTAAAATATAAATATTGTAATGTTTTATACAAATCGCAAATTCGCAATTACATTTTCTGTACACCGAAGTGTAATATGACATGAAAAATTTATAATAATTAAGACACCGATTTCAGACGCAGTCCTCAAGCAATGGACCCTTACGTAAGTCGAAAGTCGTAAACAACCTTAATTCACGTATGTCGAAAGAAGTCGAACGGAAGGGTTCGTTATAAGAACAACTTTCGATATACTGTGTGAAGGGTCTGTATTTATTACATAATGCTATTAAAATTCATTGTAAATCGTAAAACTACATGACAGGTACTTATTATTTCTTGTTAATGCGGTAAAGGATTGAAATAAGTTTCCGGTAGTTTCCAATATATTTACTTTGAATGCAATACACCCCCAGTATAAGGAGAGTGAATTGTCTAAAGTTAAATTATTATTTAGTACCTATCATGTAAAAATGAAAATATTTTTGCGTTTGTGTTAAACGCAAAAATATTTTCATTTTTAAAAGTGCAAAAAACATAAACACTGAACAATTTTTAGACTGGGATAGATAGATATAAAAAGTATATTTAAATATATTTATATTTTAAACTAAGAAACGAATATCTTTGGTTTGAAAAACGACACACATATTTTGCCGAGGGCTCTACCTTCAGATCCTTACCGTAACAGCCAGTTACTCTAAAACTGCGATTCCCAACCTGTGGTACGCGTGCCCTTGGTACGTGGAGTTCAATTGAGGGTACGTGAAAATTATACTGGCAGTAGTGGAAATACTGAGAAGTTAAAACAGTTAATATAGTATACATTAATATAATTTATTATGTCTACAATATGTAACTTAAAATGAATCTTATAACTTATAAGACGTACAATAAACATTAATAGAAACGAGACACATTTTTAGGAGCAGATATGGAGTTATTAGGGGAGGGGTACACATAAATGAATAGTTTTATTAAGGGATACAGGAACGAAAAATGGTCGGGGAGAACTGCTATAAAACATCAAACTATGAGGCTCTCCAATAACAATAACTTGTGTTGGACCAAAAAGCACAAATTTAGAGAACTTAAAATATATATATAACTATAAATAAATTGATTAATACCTAAGAATTGGATAAATTTAATATCTCTTATATATCCAGATCCATTAATTTTTTTATTTTTATATGGAATGGGATTATATTATAATTTTATCAACAAAAACAAACGATGTTTAACATTAGTACATATTA
>DWLR01000816.1:0-21768 GCA_018246295.1 Papilio alexanor hazarajatica | reverse complement strand
AACTAATCATGCATAGCGTCGTTTTGTAGGTTATGTCAAGACCTTTCAAATTATGTATAGTATTGCCAGATACGAGCGCTTTGTACATAGCCGCGAAATTCAAAAGACAAAAAGGCGGAAGGGAGATATTTGACAACCTTTTATTTTGAACTGAACGAATCATTCGAATTTGATGTGTCATTTGTCGACAGTTATAAAATGACGAAGGCAAATTTTCAAATTTTCAATTCGACGGCTACAATTAGAAGAGATATATGCATGCGAGACTAGTCTAACCTTCGTGTAGGAAGGAGAGAAGAAAGAAGATGGGAATGGGGATACTCACTGGTATTGTATAAAATATCTGCACTTATCTCTTTAATCAGTAAGGTCGCGGTCAGTGCAATTTGCCCATTTGGATAACAGAGGCTGTTGCTTTCTCTAGCTTTCTATTGGTATAAGAATTATCAAAGTTGGTTCAGAGGTTACCCCCTTGCAAGTAAATATTGCAACGAATACATTCACATTAAATAATAAGCACAAATTTTCCGTAATTTACATCCGGTAATTACAAGTTGTTATTAATTATAAGTTAGGAGTTTTTACAACTATTACGGCTGGAATAGCTTTAACTGGCGATATAGCTATATAATATACTATTTATTACTATTGGCACGCAGCCACCGGGATGTTTCCAAGAGTTTGTATGGAATATTGTACTGACATTTAGTTTTATGCTATTGCGTATTAACATGTTTTTGATAGTCGTGGTAAAAAAAATTTTTATAGAAGAAGGGGACGACAAACGAACAACGAGTCACGCAAATAAGCAATCACCATCGCCCATGAATCAGAGGAACCGCAGATGCGTTGTCGGCCTTTTAGAAAGGACTACGCTCTTTTCTGGAAGGACCCTAAGTCGTATTGGTTTGGAAATACCACCGAGGACAGATCATTCCACGACGCGGCAGTACGAGGCAGGAAATTCCGCGAAAACCGCGCGATAGTAATGTCAGCTACACTTTCACTAAAATTTAAGGTTTACTTTTGTTTCAGTAACAAACTACAACGTTTAAATTTGGTAGTTTGATGGCATTAACTAGTGATGACTTAGCGCTGGACATTTAATTTGTTCATTGTTTTTACCAACCAAAGAAAAAAGATTAGTATATTGTATTTATTTTTTGTTACCACACCTGGTTTAATTGGTAATTTTTTTTTATCAGAAAATTAGATGTTATATAATTTGAAGCCTATCACAGAATATTCTAAGCCATATATTAATAGTTGCGTGACTTAGGTTTACGAAAACTGTTAAATTTTGACGAACAGTTATAGGCAGTGTTTTTGAGTCTATATTACATAGTAACAATATGTGACGACGGACATAATGGTCAACATCCTACTTTAATTTAACTTTAAACTTAAGAGTTTAATTTAGTGCTTTTACTAGTAAGCCTGTATTTATGTATATATGTATACTAACCGTTAGACTATTATACATTTCATAAGTAAACTTATTACCGTATATCATATTTTATACGATTGTTATTACTCAGACAAAGCCGCCACGTAAAAGCCTCATTAGAACAACAACGTCGAGCTATAACATCGGACGACGAAACGTGAGTTAAGAAATAATAGATTTTTTAAACAGACAAGAAAAATGAGATTGCAGTTTACCACCTTGGTAAATCTCTCCGCTCGTGGACGTCTGTTGTATTTTACGAATAGCGAAGCAGCTGTTTTGAAGCGTAGGAAGGGAGAGATGCTTTAAAAGTGTTAGAATTCTTTACGCATTAAAAAAAACGATTCTTGAGAAAATAAGTATGTTCATTTGCGCTTCAAAATTCTTTATTTATCATAGTACCACAGTGGCAAACAGCTACTGTAGCCACGACGTCATTAAGAATTGATTCTCTCAAAATTTCCTATATATGAATTTTATTTTATTAGGAAGGCGACTCATTTTCTATCTCATCGAAGTATGAATCGTCTCGTTTTTAATTTAAAACTATTAACATAAATTAGTGTGTGAATATTTCGCAGATAGATTACACGCCAATTTATATCTATATTGTTCTAATGAAATAGTTATTTTAACGTATTGTAATTTAATTGCTGTTTGCTTGAATCATTATTTTTGAAAGAAGGTTTAAAAGAAAAACATTTTTTTTGCATTTGAGATACCAATTTAATATCTCCTATAACCTTCCTAGGTTATCTAATAAAACGCTATAACGATATCTAATTTAGCCTTAAGAACGGTACGGCACACGAAACCGCGGGGCATAGCTATTATCTAATATAATTTGTTCTTCTGAATGACTTGGTCCCTTGATCGTGTAATATTGGTAGAAAAAAAGATATTTGATAATGGCGACTCTTTAACTATACCTAAATGTATTTCCATAACTTAGAATTTATCTCTTAATATAAAAAAAATCATACATTAATTTATTTAATAAAGCATTAATAACCTTCCTGCCCTTTTCCCACTTGCGTAGGGTCCGCACAGTATGTACTACTTTTCCATGTATCCTGGATTCTAATGTAGTCCATACCGCAACTGGTTTTGGCTATAGTCTTACGGCCGGCCGCCTGCCTGACGCCAACCCTCCTTGGGAATATATACTTATATAAGGTATTTAATATGACATCATAAAATAGCACAAAATACACTAAATTTGAATTGAATTGATTGGATTGATTCTGCCAGAAGTTGGGGGTTCTGCTGCAGCCTGCGCTCGAAGTGCTAATGTTACATATTGATTTGTTTCAACACCACAGGTATTCCAATCTGTGCGTAGTTGCAGATCTGCTGCTGATCAAATTTTGTTTGCACCACCAATTTTGTTTTTCACACATGACTTATTTAGTATATCATTATCAAATAACAAAGATTTATAAAATTTATATAAATTAATTTAAAAATATTTAACATTAACGTATTTTTTCTACTCAAATTCCTTAATAACTCTTTATAATTTTAATAATTACTCCAGGTCTCAAAAAAAAATTACAATCCGAACCAAGCAAAATATTTGTTATCCCTGATCAAGTTATTGTGTTAGTTATTTATTCCTATCTTTTTTTATTCCAGGAACCGTACATGGAGGTCGTGAATCCGTTCATTCTGAAGAACAAAGAACGCATGATCGCGTTCCTGGACCAGCTCAGCTCGGTGCCGGATCCCGGGGCCGCGCCGCCCAACACAAATAATAATTTGGACATAGGTCAAGATCAAGACATGTTACTTTTGTTAAATTGAACGGTTCTGGTAATATAAAGCGATTGCCGTATCCATCACTCCATCAGTTTTCGTAACCGCACTATCACTTTCTGCCCGACTAACATTGTGACCTCCTGTAGCCTAATTTGCTTGACCGATTTTTAAGAGTGCGATATTATTCGTTCGTATTCTTCACAGAATTGTCATGGGGGTACAGACAGTCAGACTTATTTTTTTTTTGCACAAATCATTTACTTGTTTTTCAATGTCCATTCATTCTCAATTTCTGTGTATAAATGAAGGACAGATATGTTAGCGTTTCTTTTGTCGGCAACAGCTAAGGAGCTGGCGACGCTACATCACATCTGCGTGTCGCACCTGAGCGAGCTGCAGACGCTGGGCAAGATGCAGCCCGCCATCCGCAAGCTGGTCACCGTCACCGAGATGCTCACCAAACACAAGCACAAGTACCTCGAGATGATCAGATAGGACGAACGCATTCTGCACACAGGTACGCTTTATCTCCATAACAAAGTAATCAAAAGGCGCCCACAACTTAACATTTCAGAGTACTGACGGCATAAATTAATAATTGAAATCCGCTATCCGACTATTACAGTGCACTTTAAGTTCAGTTGAAATACATCATTGAATAATGTTAGTACAATTTTATTAAGTTTGATGACATCGCGTGCACAATAATATAAGATGCGCAACACGTGTCCCCCCCCCCCCACCAGTCAGTTCCTCGTACCGTGCGTGCCGGTTATTGCATACATATCTATTATTCTCATTAAATTACAGCTAAAACGTCTATTAAAAATTGATAAAATCAGAACAAAATATTTATCAACAAATAAGTTTAATTCTACTGTGAATCTTACATATAATTTCAATACTTAAAATAATGTTAGCTGGTATATGACATAATTACTTGAAGCAATGCTGTTGATGTTCCAGGGTAGTGACGGGTGCAGCGAGCGGACACGTGGCGCAGCAGGTGACGTCCGCGCAGCCTTCCTTGACACCACAGGGTTGATCGAACAATACTCACATCGATAGAATATCGGCATATCGATTTTAGAGTGTGTACATCAATTCTAAAATCGATATCACTAATAGATGCGACGACACTGTAATTTGTGTAATTTTATTTACGATTTTTATTTTTAAAACTTTTATTTTAGCTTACTGGTTAAATCTGTGATAAGTTTTTTTTTTATTTAATTAAAACGTTTCATGATAAATCATCCATCAATAATTTATCGATATTTTAGAATATCGATATCATAATCGATGTTTCCGTTACAGCGATCATCCCTGAGTGGTACTTGTGTAGTCATGTTAGCTTTAGCGTTTCGTATGTTATGGCGACGTGCAAAACTCATTTCCGAGCTTTCTCGTGCCAAAACTCTTATATTCGACTGTATTTATATTTTGTACGAATGTTTCGACGTTCTTTTGTATCGTATCGCATTGTTTTGTTAACAAATGGAACGGTTAATATCTTCAATCGCTATAATAGTATATAACTGCGTCAAGAAAATTAATAATCATTAACTTAAATTCTGATATTTTACTATGGTTGAGAAAACCTGTCTGCTTTAATATGAACTAACTGTGGGGCGAGCTTCGCTCTGCGATGAAATTAGATTTTTTTTGTTCTGTTCATTCCAGTTTGAATGAATAAGACACCAATATAGCTGAATTTAAAAAATAAAACCGTATCTTAATACAACATTTCATCCAAATCGTTAGGCTACGATTCCATCAGAGATGTGCGTATGCATCTGCTAGAAACGCAGCCTTAGAGTCGTTTCCGAGACGGCCGTATATATTAATATAAGAATTGCTAAGAATCGTTAACAAGAAAATGCGATATTAATGCATTCATTTATTTTGACTGCCTTAAGAAATATTTTAAGCGTACAATCGATATAGCTCTCTAGTACTGTAAGACGTATTTATTGCTAGATACTTTAGTAGACCGGTTGTTTTCGAATTTTATTTGACCTCGCGGCTTAAGTCTAAGTGAGAAATTTAAACTATAAGTGAAATATTGATGCGGTGATAGATCAAATAATTTCTGTCTTCTTTTAATTTATAACCACTGTATTTGAAAGTACACGATTCAATTTTACTTTTACCGTGAATTTATAGATTATATATAACGATTTAAGTAAATTTTTTAATTTTAAACGAAATCACAATTGATGACGATATGTAATGTATAGCGAATCCAAACGTTCTATGTTATTTTTTAATAACATTACGAACTAATTCGAGCCATTCGTAATTTTGTTAAATAATCTTATAGAAGGAATTGTAACCAAGATATGATTTAATGATAGACAACAGCTCTTTAAGAAATGACTTCCATTTTAAATACAATAGAGAATATTACTACGTTAACTCCGACCTGCACTACAGAAAAGTCTAGGTACCGACGCGCCCGTATTTGCTTAATTACTGTATTTAACCAGTGAAATCTCAGGAATAATCACATCTATGTATTTGCAGTCACATGCATATTATACATTTCAAGGTCGTAATAAGCTATATAAGTACTTTTTGCTATCATGTGGAGGTTCGCTATAAAATGTAAAAAAAAGATATCGTTCATCTATGTCTTTTGGTAATTTATAAAGTGTTTGTATTACAACATTCTTTTTTTCTAGATTCGTGATAAATATAATAAGTACAAAATGCAACTTTGCAATTTTAATTTCCTGAAAATTATACATTTTTGTTTTGATTATAATGTTTGAAGATTGAGAAATTTTTACAATTTTTATCAAACATTCTTAGCATTCTACATTTGATATTTTTTATTTTTAAATCAATGTTAAATTTACATGAAAAATGCAATATTAAAAAAAAACTATTCATTAAATTATAATTAGCGTATAAGATATGACATTGCTGTTAAACATTTTTCGTCAACACGATACAGTAAAACAAATTCTATGTTTAAAATATTTACATTTTTTTTCTGTATACTGTGTGATACATTTAGTGGATTTTATTCCCGCATTCTATAAAGTGAAGTTGAAAAACTTACACGATTCCCTGCTCAATTCTCTAATAGTTCATAATTATAGTGCCATATAATTATTATGTACTTATATATCACATCCCTAAACGAAAAAATTAAAAAAACAACATAAAATTGAGCGATCAAAAACTTTTTTAAACATCCAGCAAAAAGGTTACACTTTCCTGTTTTATTTGAGAAAAAAATGTTAATCTTTATTATTTTTAAGTATTTCATATTCTTATTTACTCCTGTCACTGTCGTGTTTATATATTGGTCTAGTCTTAATTATCTCTGTCTATTTGTGATTTAATTTGTATTATTACTTCGTTAATTTAGAAGCCCTCATGTAGAAATGCTTTAACAATGGTAACAATTGTAAGTTGCCAAGGCATTTTGAAAAAATGTAATTGACTGGTGGGAAAATCTTGTCACATTTGTTGTTTTTTTTTACCATTTGCTGTAGCGTGATTTAGGTAATAAATTTGATCTTTAAATTGCCTACCGTATATAATCCACACATCGTGTAAACATTAAAAACACAGTGTTCCCAGGTGGATTTTACTTGACAACAGTCAATGATGCAAAAATGTATTCAATACAAACACAATTTCACCCGTTACCCGTCATTTTAAAGACATTACACGCGCAACACACTACCACTCAGTTATTCATTGTATTAGTTGCTTCAGACACAAAGGTATTCCAACATTTTAAAATTCTTAAGGTGGGAACACACTAGGAGGGCAAGAAGTTCGTGAACGTGGTGTGTAACCTTTACACATTTAAAGGAGAATTTAGACTACTTTTGTTATCCGACTAAAATCGTACATTTCTAACTTCAGAACACACGTGATAGTGGTGACATGTAATTAAACTGATTTTTTTTTAATTCAGCTTTAACTTTAATTTAGTTACAATATTGAAACAATCATCCTAAAATCTTCACTTATCTATACGAAAGTAATTACTTTCCTATAGATAAAGATTTAATTTTTTTCGTTAGACCGATCTAAAACATTCGACCCTGCATTTATTTTATTATTATTGCATTATTTTCAAGAATTTTTTTATTTACTTTTAAACTAGTATTTTTTTAATGACTAAAATTTTCATATTCGCGTGTATGTTTTAAAACACTGAACAGAATGTTATATACTGTATTTTATTATTTTGTTTATAGTGAATACAAACATCAAATTTAAATTTTAAAATAAAAAAAAAATTAAAACTTAAGCCAACAAAAAACATTAAATCTGATTTAGTCTTCGTCAAAATACGGCACTCAATAAATTTAATTCACTTTGACTGATAATAAATTTAATAGATGTAAACATAAAATAATATAATTCAAAATCTGATATAAGCTTTAGGCAAAACATATGTCGAAAGAATCGTCACTGAAATCGTCAAGCAAGTAAGGAATAATAACATTTAGATTTGCTCTCCTCTTGCGCAATCAATCATACTTTTGTGGCTACTGAGGTACCATGTAACCAATACCAACCTTCACAAGTTCTGGAAAATAGCCATATCACGCCCTACTGGGTACGATCTATTATCATGGACAGGACTATTGTCGCAAATAGGCCTGGCATCTTGATAATAGACCGATCTGAGAGTCGCGTAATGTTAGTCGATATCACTATTCCGCATGACGAGGATCTCATGAAAGCCGAGACAGAAAAATTGATGAAATACACTGATTTGGCGAACGGAATAATAGCGAAGGGCTTCAACCAACATCTTAAGAAACTCTCGGTAAACAATTGAATAACTGGTCCGATACTAAAAGTGGTAATTTCAGAGAGTGCCCCCATTGTGAAGAGATTCCTCGCTCTGTGACCCTGACCTCTGCTTCCTTGAGTCATGGAAACTTCGCAGCCGGTGGAACACTATTTTTGTACAATCTGGTAGATTATCTGTTTTTGGTACATTTTTTAAAATATATATAAATAAGTACAATGAAGAAATTGGAATTTGGAATCGCCTGTATCCTTAGCATTTTTTAAATTCGTAATTATATAATATTTATAATCGATTGGCATGGCTTATTGTATGTTTTAATGTCATCACTCAAATGTACGCTCTGCTATATCGTTTTATCCACATACCGTGTAGGACAGAACTGGGCACATGGAATATGTTATTGCCCTTGGTAACAATTTTTTTAGTGGACGTTGCTAGCCGACCCAAGTGACGCTTCTCGCGGCGTGCGCAGGAATTAACAACCGTGCATCGAATAACTGACGTTCATGTATTTAAATTAGTATTAGCTTGTAGGTCTAGTGAGTGTGATGCTGTATCTAGTGTATTAGCTTACGATAGGACAATGTCTAGACTGACACACGCTCCAATTATTATATTATTAGACACGATTAGTATTACGTATTAGATTTTCCACGAAAAATTGTGACGAAACTGTTGAGGAGATTTTGCAATATTTCGGCCAGTTTCATAAAAAAAAAACTTTTGTATACAGAAAATTCAGAGATTATATAATATGTAAGATAGAACTTGTTCACAGTTTGATAATATTTTGATACATATTGTATTCACTTTTTTAAGGAACACATTCACTGTGATGTTTGATAACTTGATTATTCTAATATGAAATGTTATATCACATATTTACAAACAAATTTCATTAAATTTTTCATTCTATCCGGTGAATGTAAGTACTGAAGCTTAATTAATAAATTTCGCTCTTCGTTGCTGGTAAATTCTTGAAATGTTTATTTTTGTTAATTTGGAAATAATAATGCAAAAAAACGTATAATAGTCAATAAAATCAAATACTTTATGTACAATGAATGTGATGACACTTGTTAATATGTGCATGCATCAAATCAGTGTTATAATGCGATTCTTTGATTATGCAATATTTTTTTTTGTTCAATCTTTATTTTTAAAACGTTCTGTTTCCATATGTAAGTTTATATGCAATAATGTTTAGCATTTTGACTGTTTTATAATCTCTTTATATTCTTTATATCCTTAGTATGTACTGTTTTCTATAAAATTTTTATCTGTGCTAGAAATCCAGTGAAATATAAAATTAAAAAAATATGCATTTCATTTATTTAACCTTTCTGCTTACTTCCAATACCACCACTTTTTCAATGCAACGGCAATACCATGCTGCCATCTGTCCCTTCTAATATTTCAACATGCCCGAACCTTGCCTTTCTCAATTTAAATCAAACACCTTTAATCAGTCAGTTCAGCTTTTATGTGACTGGTCTGTTTGTGTGGAAAAGTTTCCGACAGAACAGTTACCTAAAATTGTTTTCTTTAAGTTTATTTCGATTGTCCCTCCCCGAGACGACGATTTTTTTCAAACACGGTCCCCAGGAACGAAATTTTGTTTTCCGTATATTATTCATTTTAATTTTAAAAAAATGTTTACTATGGAAATCACCCAATTCGTAAGTGAATTCACATAAATAAGATCACACAAATTTCATTACTTCAAGAAAAATCTTATTTCAACGATTTTCTTATTTAATCGGTCTCGAATGGGTTGAGGGACATTTCTTCTAGCGATGCTGTCACCTCGTAAGCCACTACTTGACGTTTTTAACTACAAAATTATGTTTTTTTGACAAGGACAAGGGTTGTAATGTTTTCGAAGACGATGACCTTGTCATTTGATGAAAGTCTCCGTCCTCGAAGCGAAATATTTATATTAAGGAACAGAAATGGTGACTAAAAGAGACAAATCGTAATTTGTGAATTTATGTCAACCAGTATGTAAAATGGTGATGGTCATTGTACTAGTGAAACGATTTTTTTTTCCTAAAAATGTTGCCACTGCGTCAACCGGACTGAGCGGTTGGCGCAGTGGCAAGACACTTGCCTTCCGCGCCGCAGGTGGGTTCGATTCACACCCAAGACAAACATTTGTGTGCATGAACATGTCTGTTTGTCTTGAGTCTGGATATAAAGAGCACCGGAGGACGGGCAGCAGCGTCCTTTTCTTAGTACGGTGGAACATACTGCGATCGCCAACCTGCCTGCCAAGCGTGGCGATGACGGCACATGCCCCCAATGATGCGATCAATGGGGTAGGCCTATGTCCAGCAGTGGACGATCTTAGGCTGAGGTAGTGGTGGTGGTTGCCGGTAATTGGCAATTTTGTAATGGTCGTCAAGTTTAAAGATATTGACTCGCTTGATTTATCGGTCAGTTGCCCTTGAACTGATCGCCCGTCTAGTCGCGTGACGGTTCAGTCGATTAATCTGTAGACTGGAGCTCAATTGGTCTAAAATTTAGATTATCTATACTGGATATGTTAAAAAAGTCGAAGCGTTCTAGCATTTACATAGAAATGGTTTATCTCGACTCCAGGGTTCATTTTTCTAAGCGCGATTGTGAGATTATTAAGAAACTAGAAAAAATAAGTGTATTATCATATTTTAAAAGTTTATTCAATAAATTAATCCACAGTAAGGCCAGACACGCACCAAGATCTTATTGTTAGAGCCACACGCGCGCGCTAAGTTGTAACTGTCACAAACTATTAGCCACTGCGGTGATTTAGTCGCTGGGTGCGCGCAATACATTTTAAAACCCTACTTTACAATTCATATACATATAAATACATTGAAACAGCAACCTTTTCCTTTCACACAAACTAATACATTATGGATTGCATGAAAAGATCTTATTGAGTTCGCAGTCGTATTTAGATTATGTAAATGTATTGACATCTTTCACCTCAATGCCGAAATAATTAGATAAGTATTTTAATGCTTGTTCTTTGTTCATTGTGACTTTGCCTTGAGGGTTTTCCAAAAATAAGGTCGTAACTTTCGACCCATTAGCAACGTTTATGAACTTACAGAATGGACTTGCCTTGTTTTCAATATCTTTAGGTGTCGTTGGTGATACGATAATGCTTTTCGCGTTCAAATTACTAGTACTCTTAATCTCGACTCCGTCGCACCACAAAGTGAACTTAATTCCATAAAGTCCAAACAGGACTTTAATTTCCTTGTACAGGTTCTCCACTGTTATAAATTTACCATCTTTATCTGTAAGTATAATACTCGCATTATTCGATTTAGCACCAAATCGAGGAATTAAACCTTGAAGGACAATGTTACCCCAAGGATTTGCCGGCATTTCAACATCTTTTCTCCAAGTTATAACCAACTTTAATTCACTCCCTTTGAGTTCTTGTATTTCTTCAATAATTACCGGTTTTGAAACTGTAAGCAACTCAATAGGCTTCAATGGCGCTTTTACTGTAGTTTCTATTAGTTCTCTGTGCAAGTTGATAATGCGTAAAATGTCGCCAGATTTGGCTGTTGAAAAGAAGACATCTACTTCGTCTGTTGGTACTAAATGCGCTTTCTTTCGGAGTTTTTGAACCCTATTAATTATTTCTCTAGCAAAACCTTCATCAAGCATGTCTTGGTCTGGCGTAACATTCAATAAAATCAGGACATCGTTGTCGCTGTGTGTTTCGTAATGTTCGTTGCCAGATGCTTGGAATATAACCCTTACCTCAGATAAGTCAACTTTTTGTCCAATCAGTTCAACATAGCCATCAGTAATTAGTTTTTCACATTGCTCATTATTAAGACTTTTCAGTGCTTGGGTCACTGCTTTGAAATCACCTTTGAGACGTGATCCCAATATTTTGTGATCCGGCTCCGCTCTAAGAGTAATACCATACTTTTCTTTGTCACTTGTTAGTTTCACTTTCTTCACGTTCATTTCTTCCAGAACATAACTTAGTAAAGAATTTACATCATTCAAATAAGTTTCGTCGCGATGTATAACTATCATTTCTGGCAAGGGATACTTTATGGGTATAGTCTTTCTGTCTCTAAGAACTCTACCCAGTTCAATTACTGCTTGCATACGTTGAACTGCTCTCTCTATGTTGGTATCTACCAAATTTTGTTTTGGCTCAGGTATCATGTTAAAATGTACACTCTCCAAAGAGTCTCCAGGCAAAAGCTGTCGTAAAGTCTGGTACATTAATTCCGTTAAGAAAGGCGTAAACGGCGCCATCACACGAACCATTTCAAACAAGACACCGAAGAGCGTATCTAACGCAGCTTTACAGTCTATCACTCCATTTTCTCCTTTTAGTCTCCTTCGATTCATTCTAACATACCAATTTGTTAAATGATCTATAAACTTTGTGAGTCTTGGTACAACCGTATATAACCGATAGGCAGCCATTTCTTTTTTTACAAATTGAATCAGTGACTGAGTAAATGACGTAATCCATTTGTCCATGACATTTTCTCTCAGAGTATTTTCATTAAATTTGTAATCTATATTGTCCTCCTGTACAATTCTTTCTACATTCTGCATTAAGAATCTAAAAGCATTATACCAAGGCAGAAAAACATCTTTTATGACATCTCTTACACCTTCTTCTTTAAACCTCAAGTTTTCTGCCTTCACCACAGGGGAATTGACTAGGTAAAGCCGTAGTGCATCTGCACCATATTTGGTGACAACTTCAAGAGGATCAGGGTAGTTCTTTTTCCGTTTAGACATTTTTTGTCCATCAGAAGCCAGGATTAAACCATTAGCAATTAGATTTTGGAATGGTGGTTTGTTAAACAAAGCTGTCGACAGTACAATGAGAGTGTAAAACCAGCCTCTAGTTTGATCTATCCCTTCAGCAATAAAATTGGCTGGAAATATATCTTCAAATTCTTTCTTATTTTCAAAAGGATAGTGACATTGAGCATAAGGCATAGACCCTGATTCAAACCAACAATCAAACACTTCGGTTACTCGTCTTAGTGGAGGCTCCCCAGGCCGCGAAGATGGAATTTCAAGGTGATCAATACTCTCTCTGTGTAAATCAGTTACTTCTTTCCCTGTCAATGCTGATAGCTCTGCAATACTCCCGACACACACAATCTCTTGTTTGTCATTTGAAATCCATAGGGGGATTGGCGTACCCCAGTACCTGTTACGGCTTATAGCCCAGTCACGAGCTTCTTTAAGCCAATTACCAAACCGCTTCTCTTTTACATATTCTGGTACCCAATAAGTAGCTTCACTAGATTTTAAAAGATCTTTGCTCATCTGTTCAACTCTAACAAACCATGATGGTACGGCTTTATAAATTAGAGGAGTTTCTGACCGCCAGCAAAATGGATAACTGTGTTTTACCTGTCCAACTTGCACCAACCTATTACGAGACTTTAGATTTGCAATAATATTTTTATCTGCATCTTTGACGTATTGTCCTACAAAATCTTTAACAGGCTCAGTAAATCTACCGCTAGCATCAACGGGGCATATAATTTCCTGATCCCGTGTAATGATACCAGCTGCTAAGCAAACTCTGAAATCATCTTCACCAAAATATGGAGCCTGATGAACAACACCTGTTCCTGAATCATCTGTAACATAGCTATCAGATAAAACCTGATAAGCTTTAGGACATATGTCTACAAAATAATCGAAAATCGGCATATATTTAATTCCTGTCAAATTACTGCCTGGAAATTTTTCAAGTACAACAAAGTCTTCAATGTTTTTAAAAATTATTGGAAACCTCGTTTCCTGCAGTACATAGATTTTCTCTGTTGATTTTTCTTTAACTTTTAGGTAAATAAGTTTTGGATTGACACAAAGAGCTAGATTACTTGGTAAAGTCCAAGGTGTAGTAGTCCAAGCAAGTAAAGAAAATCCTTCATTGGTAGGAAATGAGACAACCACAGCAGGGTCTACAACATCTTTGTAATTCTGGCCAGATTCAAAATTTGAAAGTGGTGTCGAGCAAGCCGTGGAATATGGCATTACTTTGACGCCCTGGTACACAAGTCCTTTGTTATATAGTTCTTTAAAAACCCACCAAATTGACTCCATAAACCATGGGTAGAGAGTTTTGTAGTCATTTTTAAAATCTGTGAAAAACATATTTAATTAATATAGATTTTATACACTCAATACAAAGTAAATTCCATTGGTCTTGTCACATACCTATCCATCTTCCCATTCGGGTTATGATAGTCTCCCATTCTGTTGCATATTTCATCACAACCTTCCTACATTCAGCATTGTACTTGTCAATACCCATTTTTTCAACGTCGTCGGGCCCTTTAATTCCTAAAGTTTTATCAATCTCAAATTCAACTGGTAGTCCGTGACAATCCCAGCCAAACCTTCTTTCAACATGAAATCCCTGTAAATTGTTAAATTTGATTAGAATACTGAAGTTTATCATCAACTTATTTCAATATTATTTATTAATGTAGTTTAACAAAGTTCAACCTTTTGGTGGGCATATCTGGTAACAACATCTTTAATTGTGCCAGCCAAGATGTGTCCATAATGTGGTAAACCAGTAGCAAAAGGTGGTCCATCATAAAAAGAATACCTGGAGAAATAAACCAAATTCATATAGATGTTGAAATTTATTTTCAATGACAAATGTTAATACTTTTGACATAAACAATTACAAAATAATAGCCAGACATTAGATAGAATCTCAGTAAATTACCAGTCATATTGTTATATCAGGAATTGGTTTTCTGTCTTCAATCCAGTCAGATAAGTCGAAAGAAGCAAATAATATATTAACTGTTTGAGTACTAAGTTATTGAGATTATTACCCATAAACTCATTATCTCAAAACAGGAAGAATAATATTGAGTTGTAAAATTGTACTATAAAATTCTAAGATATGTAAAAGACCCAAGTACACACACACTCTTTTCATTTTTAGATATATAAATGCCACTGTTTTTTTTATACAAAAAGGTGGCAAACGAGCAAGTGGTCACCTTAGTGACCTCTACCCATAGGCATCTGCAAAAAGCATTTGCAAGTTGAAGATATGTTGCCTACCTTTAATCGAAAGTGGAGAGGATAGACAGAAAATAGACATTTCCTTCTCCTGTCAATCCCTTCACCATCAAATCCTCTTTCCTTTTCCACCCTTTCCTTATTAGAAAAAGGTAGGAAAGGGAAAATTGGGCCTCCGGCACCTCACTCATCAAACGAAACGCGGAATATTTCTACTTCACGCCTGTCTTCTGTGAGGTCGTGGTAATTCACCGGTCGAACGGGCCATTCGTGCAATAGATGTTGTAGTTGCGGACTCTACCACTGTTCTCTTTACGTCATTGTGAGTGGATATAAGTGCATGAAATCTGTAAAATTTTCGCAACCGAAATCAACATTTGTGTGCGTGTAAATTAAATAAATACCTTAAATACAATTATATGGTTATGATTTCGAGGTTAGGAAAAGTTACCTGGGTTTATTCTTTGATTGCTTAAGGCAATTTTGAAATGCGTCGATATCATTCCAAAATTTTAAAATTATTTCTTCTTCCTTCGGAAAGTCTATATTTTCTGGTACTCTGCTAATTTTAAGCGACATGTTAGAATATCGCTAAAAAACTACTTCCCACAAGAAAACGTCCACGCCATGCCAACTGCCAACTAGGAGGTGGTACGTATATATTGGAGCAGGTTTTGATACTAGGTTTCTCTCAATACATGTAAGTACCGAGTATGTGGTGACTGAAAGAACGAGTATCGAGTATTTAGATATATGTAAAGTGGCATAAGTATTTTGTACTGTATATGTATTTAATTTTGTTGAAGTATTTTGTACTTTAGAAGAATTTAATACTGGAGATGTATTAGTTATTGATGTATTATAGAAATATGTAGTGTTCTGGAAGTATTCGTATTGTATAAGCGAAAGTTTAGGAAGAAGGAATTTTGAGGTTGGAGGAAATTGTTTTTTTATTCGTCGTCTGCCGCAAGACAGAAAATTTTCGTTGCCACTATACATAAAATCGATATTACTAAGTACTTCTGGGAACTAGTATTTGGAACGCGTGTTTGCAAATACTCGTACTCGAAATACGAAGTACACAATTTACCTAGTATATCCCATTTTACTGTCAAAACCGACAAGGAGCATATAAAAGAAGTCGGGAAAACGGGTGAAAATTACGGGCATTTTCACTACTACCAGCATGACGAACATGTTGATGTTGCTACCAACATAAAAAAGCAGTCTGCCAGATCGCTGTTGTCTATGGTTTCTTTTCTTTTAAGATCGACAGTATTGTTAGAGAGAAAATAATTTGACGTCAAAATAAAACAAATTTTATTGATTGCAACTTTTATTATGAATCTATTACAAATGTAAAAAATATTTTTGTGCGATACAAATTACTTTCGTAACAATATACAGTTATTATTTAAAAATAAAAAGTCTTGTTTTTGCAGTTCTTAGCGTCATTTCATATTATAATAATGGTTAATAAATGTAGTGTCCCTAACTGCAGACGAAATTGTGACGAAACTATTGAAGTCACTGTGTTTGCTTTTCCGAACAGTGGAGAACTTCGTAAAAAGTGGATTAGAGCAATTCCTCGATTAAATTTCGTAACAACCAATAAGATGTACTCACTATACTTATATTATTCATATACCTTTATTAACGTGTATATACATAAGGTTTTAATATTTTTATTTCTAGGTCTGTCGTCTGCATTTTTCGGAAGAGCAGATCCTGCGAACTACCGAAGCTTACGATACGAAGCTGGTGTCAAGTTGTCAGCAAGCTATGTTTTAATTATTTTAGAGTAGAGCTCTACTTTAGTTTGTTAAACAGTATGTATACTATTTTTACCGATTTTAAGTTACATGGGTTGTATTTATACTATTCAATCTTATTCTCTCAGTAGAAACAACACCAGAACCAGAAGTAGCTAAAATAATAGCTCTATTATTATATAGAAAAAGAAAATAAATAATACATAGAGATAGAAAAAAATAATGATTAGAAACAACAAAAAAAGTTCATTTTTTATAAAAATAAAATTTGTTGTGAATAAATGGATTTAGTAATAAATTTGTGTTTTTCTCGGTAACTAAAATATTCTCAGAATATTAAATTACATATTTCACAAAGCCTTGTCTGGCCTGTATTGTTAGTAGGTGTTGGTGTTATATGCCAAGGTTTCCTCGCAAAGGATCCATCACAATGAAAAAACACTTTTCGCTCAATTGCTAGTATAGAACTGACTGAACTGAATAGTCTGTACATAAATCAACCGCTTTTATAGTTTCCTTACAATTAAAAAAATAAATAAATATGCAGGTAAATATGATATAATAGATAAGACTTCTTTTAAAACAAACATAAAACTACATACCACAAAACAATTATTAAAGTACAGCTTAAATTCAAAGTTAAAATTTTGATGAATTTAAGTGACATTAATTTTGCATAGTCCGTCAAAATGGCACTGCAACGTTTGAATGAAATGAATTAAACTTATTGCATAAAATAATAAAATTTGATACAGAATAATGATATTAATTCTAATCCATATTAATTTGAAAATTTACACAGGAAATTGAGTAAATTAACAAAATGAAACATCAAAAGTCTTCAAAATTTTAAACAGTCAAAACAGTGTCTCCTAAATATCAGACTTTAATAAAAAATAACTATTTGAATTTAAATCTTATAAATTCTATATTTGTTATCGTAATTACGTTGTTCTTACGAATGAAACAATAATTTTTGTACTACTGTATATTAAACTAATTATTCACTTTACAATTAATATTGATCAAAGCAAACATTAAAATTTTTCTAATTTACTGTTTTTCAATGCTCCCGCTTAAAATCCCCTTGTTTCACCCAAGCCCGCCAATGGTTTAAAAATATATTTCAGCCATATTACTAACATGGGCCATGTTCTGCACTGTACATGTCCTCAGGCACACTGCTAAATAACTGAGAAAAAGCATCTGAAAATAGCAAGTTATTTAATTAGTATGTTACCGTTGGGCCCATCATGAACAAATGTTGTTATTTCTAATTATATACATATAATTATATATAATCTAATTATATAAACATATTTCTTTAGCTTTAGAAATTGCTCAGTGTTAGTTAATTTTAACTCTCTAATATCAAAGCCAATTACATCTCAGCCATCTCAAAACTGAAAAGTCACACAATAACCAAGTCAATATATCTATTGAGTAATCTCAGTCATTGTCTTCAGACTTATATGTAGCATCAACGACGACTTTCATGACTCCCTTAATTCGAGGTAGCGCCTGGTACAGTTCTCACCTTTAGACTTAGGTAGACTGTTTCAACTCGCTATTCCGATTCTGGTAAGTGCGTTACAAGTGTGTTGACATACTTGTACATATGCTGTTTCTAAATGTTTTATTTAATTTTACCTTGCTAACATATTGTATATTTGAATTTCTATTCACATTTTATATATTTGTATTTCTACTCACTTGAAGGATAAACTAAAACATGAATATCAATATTTGCCAATTATTACCGATACATGGCGATTTGCGCCCATATAAACAAAGTCAAAGTTTTACTGTGTATCAAAACTCATTAAAATAAGAAGAAAACATAGTGTGAAAGATTCATTGGTTGACAGGTTTTTTATGTTTGTGTTGGATACTTATTGTTATTATAGTCAAACTGGACGTTCACAAGTGCAATCTTTGAACTAGATTACTAACTACCCTACGATCGAAGGTCAGTGTTATAACGATATTACATTCTACATCATACCTAGAGAAGGTGTACGCTGTGATTTAATAGTTTTAAATTTTTGTTAAATTTTTAATTAAATTTCTCTAACCTATTAAAGATTTTTGATAGTCATAAATGCATGTTGAAGAACTGTTACTATGTTTGAGCATGTCTTCTGGAGTTTTTCTTTTACAAAAAAATAAATAGACCTATTTGCTGATTGTTGCGTGTCTATTGAATATACGTCTTATTTGGTCCTCTTTCTCTTCTCCAACATAGTCATACTTTCTTACTTACAACACAATGAGAGTGTGGTGATATTATATTTATTGTATTACATGTGAGAAGGAGCCTTCAATAGAACATACAAGTAAAAGAAGCGCACTTCAAACATAACAAATAACATGACTGTCATACTAGAAGCTGAATATTTGTCACACACACACACACACTGGCTTCAGCCATACACCACTAAGAATACAGAGCTCCAGACACTGCTCTAAGAAAGAAAACTAAAGAACTTGAGAATTAAAGAGTTTGAGTTTTATTAATTAAAAGATCTAAATTATATTATTATTCTGCTCTCAGGGAACTTAGAGGTCTTTTAACATAGTTGTTTGTTGAGCACAAATTTAGTAAAAAGACTTATTAAGTTCTTTAGAACTTAATGTAAATAAAAATAGAGGATAATTTAATATCATAGAATATTTCATTTTCTTATTAATTAAACCCACACTAGGTTGAAATTGTCCTTACAGTCATTAACATGTACAAAAGATAAAAGTAAAAGCAATATGAATATTAAAAACGACAACTTTTCATTTTAATTATGCAATATCATTCATCAAATTTTTTTGTACTAAATTACTTAGTTGTTAGTTGCATAACAATGTATATAGTATGCAATACTATTGACTTGGTTCTTAGTTTTTACTACCAAACTTAATTCCGGTGTTATGGAAGCAAATAACTCCTATCTAAATGTTCTCAACAAGACATTGATTAAGAAACTTTAGTAATTATTAACACATTTAACACTATATTAATTTTGATCAATTTTTTCTCTTTTGTCTTCTAATCAATTGACAAACAAACTGTAATGACTTAGAAAAACATTTAATACAGAGTGCATTAAATAAATAATATTCTGTGACGTTATTCACACATGGCCATCTGATCTCATACTAAGTGGAGCTTGTCCTATGGAAACCAGATAACTGATATACTAAATATATTAATACTTTTATTTTGTAAATACATATGTATATAGATATTTACACCAAAACTTACAAACACATTTTCAGGCACACAAATGTTTGTCCTGGGTGGGAATCGAACCCACGACCAGCATGAGAAGCAAGTATCTTACCACAGTGCCGACTGGTCCATCAATAAATATGATATTTTTTAGCATAAAGCTTTATGCTAAAAAAAAGCTGAAAGCTTTATCTTTATTAGTAGCCTGATTTCTCAAACTAGTCGTTGTGTAAAAATAAATGTCTTTTATGATACGAGTTCAATTTCAAATACAAATCGATTGATTTGTATTTAAAATTTGTTTTCGATACCAGTTCTTAGGACGTTACCGATGATAGAGTTTAACAATTTTATCGATTGTTTTGTTCTCATTTATTATGCAGTTTTTACGCTTTTTAGATGGACGAAATGAAGTTTGTAATAAAAAATAACGATTTTTTTATGCTGATTAGTGTGCTTATTTGTGTTGTTACGGTGCACGTAGGGTTTAATTGTTTTTTTTTTTTTGGGGCCGGTGAAAGTGTAATGCGATGGTTCTCGCGTAATAAAAATATTAAGCAGGGCGTTATAGTAATGGTTTTTTTTTATTATTAGATGTGGAAGGAAGCCTTCAAAAACTACACGACTCTAAATTACACTCAACGGTTGTACGTAGGAAGAAAATTAGGTAAAGTTTTCGTTTTTTTGAAGGCTTGATTTACTATTGCCAGTAGTATGCCGACCTGGATCGTAGACGTATTTTTTTATCCGTCATTATTACAAGTTATTCTATAGTGCAATTAGTTAGAACTTAGCCTTTGATTTTCTTTTAAAATGTGCTTCAGTTGGTTACTATTAACATCATTATATTGCTTAAAATTATAATCATCGAATAACCCGATTTCGTACAAGCACTTGTCACTTTGACAAGAACACGATGTCGCGTTATCTCGATCTGTATCACATTACATTTAATATTAGTGATATCATAGTCAAATAAACAAAACATTTTTGTAATTTATGTAATGTAGGTAATATAATTTATATATTTTTCATATTTAATTTGCAAGTTTTAGAAATGCCTATATTTCGCATAACGCTTGGATGTTTATTTTTGTTACTACTGCTGACACATTTCCTTCAGTTATGTTTTTTTTTTTGGGAAGAAAACAGTTGTCGAACATATGACAAGATTAGCGCGTAAATGACCAGAACTCATTATTGGAATAGCCAGAAGATTTACCGATGTTCCTCAATAACTATTTGTTCTAGCGGCTATTGCAACTTTGTATTATACATAGACTACAGAGGTGGACACGAGCTGGCCGGAACATTTATTTTACTAAAATCGATGACACGATTATACTATACTTAATTTTAACATAACAGCGTTCCAAGATTTGTTGGTTAGAATTTAACTTTCAGAATATTTTCTTTTATAGAATAAGGGAGGCAAACGAGCAGCGGGTCGCTCAACATAAGTAGTGAACCGACGCCCATGGACAACTGCAGATGCGTTGCCGGTCTTTAAGGAAGAAGTACACTCACCTCTTGAAAGCCCGTCGTAATCGTCGTATCGGTTCGGAAATACCGTTGGGGACAGATCATTCCACAACGCGGCTGTGCAAGACAGGAAGTTACGCGAAAACCGCACGGTTGTGGAATGCCCACCATCAAGGTGATGCGGATGGTAGCTGGAGCTCTGTCGTGTTGTGCGGTAACGAAACCCAGCGGCAGGGATTGTTCCAAACAGTTCTTC
>DWLR01000815.1:0-21787 GCA_018246295.1 Papilio alexanor hazarajatica | reverse complement strand
GGAGCAGGTAAAATACCGAGGCTGAGGTCCTAGGGGATCCGTCGACGAGCGCCCGCTAAAGGCGGAGGCGGGTCCACTTCACTACTAATAATTATAAATGTGTAAATGTAATATTTTCTTAATTTCTTAACTGGGATGGGGCTGCAGTCAGTAAAATAAAAACGAGTTGCACCCTGGGATTAGAGTTTTTCCTAAAATTTACGATGCGAGTAAGCTTACCTTCTTCTTCTATATGGTGGGGAAGCTAAGTATTAAGTATTAAATGAAATAAGTAAATAAGGTTAATTAAGTTAGTCAGATGGATGGATGGTGATGAAACAGATGGAATAGAGAGAAAAAATTACACTTTCTTTTCCTTTCCATCCCTTTCCCCGTCAAATTCTTAATGGAGGGAAAGATCCCTTCCATTGATTTCCTTATTAGAAAAGGTTGGGAAGGGGAAGAGGACTAAAATAAGGCATTTGGAACCTTGGTATTTCACCGGTCGACAACAATGTGCAACGTGCAACAAATGTTGTTGTTGCGGAATCTGTTATATTATACCACTGCTAAATTAGTTATTTTTTAATAGTATTAAATAAGAGTTATGTCTTTAACAACTAAACCGACCGACTGCTTTAAATTTAAAAAATTAAAATAAAGTGCAAGTATAGAATTAGAAGCAAATAATATTTTTCTTCCTCATTCCTTTGTCCCAATATTTGTGGTCGGATCTACTTATTTTATCCGCCAAGATAATCTGTGTAGGTCTTTTAGAGAATTAGAAGCAATTATTTGGTTAGTGTGAAGTACTCTAATAATAGCGACCGATCGAGCTGTGATTGGATCCTCAGACATCTTCGAGTCAGAATAGTAAACATTAATTGTAACTCAGTGTAAGTTGAGGTCCCCTTACGGGGCCCTTGCCATTGATCTTGATAGAAATCTCTATAGAACACTTTGCCATCTCAAGCACGGTGTAATTGTAGATGCCTTATCAAGGTAATCAGTAATATGTTAGTCACTAAAAAAAATATGAAAAGCGTTTGTTTTTAACCATTACTTCTCCAGTTTGCCTGATCAGGGTCTATTAATCATTTGTGACGGATCGACAGCTTTTGATTAACCTTGCTATTAATAATAAAGTAATTGTTCCATTGCGTGCTAACTCGCGGCTATCGTGTAGATTTAGTAGCACCTTAGGTTATTGTGATAATTTTCTTTAGAGAAGTAATTCGTGCAAAGAAAATGGCGAATTATACGAAGCCGATATTACACCTATGTAATTTAACCAAGTTCAAAAAAAAAGTACGAGGTTCTCAATTTTCATGGAATTTTATGTTTATTTTCTCAGATCAAGTGACAATCGCAAGAAATTTTGAATTTCATTAAACCTTGGGCTCTGAAGATATAGCGAAAATGGACATATTGGTAGATTTAAGACAAATCCTATTTGGATTCAATGAATTTGTAACGTAGACTTTCCATGGCTATAAATGACGTAATGAATAAAGATTAACACCGGAGGACGGGCAGCAGCGTCCTTTTCTTTGTACGGTGGAACATACTGTCGCCAACCCGTCTGCCGAGCGTGGCGATTAGGGCACATTTCCCCCCAATGGCTCTCCCATTGGATGCCGCTCCGCCTATGCAGTGGACGATCATAGGCTGAGGTGGTGGTGGTGATGGGCTCATAAATAAAATTATACAATTTTAAAGCCGCGGGCCATACTTAGTTTTATTTTATTTTTCATTTATAGCCATGACACGTTTCATTACAAATCCATTAAATCGAAACAGGGCTGGTCTTAATTCTACCGATATGTCAATTTTCATTGTGTCATTCAAATTAAATGGGACCAACTTGCGAATGATCCCTTTCCAACAAAAGATTTTTTTTAAATCGGTTCATAAATGACAAAGTTCAGCGATAATAAACATAAAAAATAACCGAATTGAGAATCTTCTTCTTTTTTTGAAGTCGATTAATTTTTTTTTTTTTTTTAAATATGAATCTGATGGTTCAGCTATGTCAAAATACTGAATTGAATAATAGGTTTCTTAGATTCTGTTTAAAGTAGAGGGTTTCGAATAATATTTGAAATTGATAGTTATTTAATTTCGATGTTAAAGTGTCTCATAAATTTTGTTAAATATACCTTTTAACCTTTAATCGGTTTCTTGCGTGATTTTGCTTGACGCTTCAATTATCAAAATGGATAATCGTGGTCACGATAAGGTCGCTCACTAATATTACTCACGCCTACTTCGAATTTAAAAGCACTATTTGCACTAAATTTTTGGAATTATAATTAAAACGTTAAAATGTTTGCAATTTAAGTATTGTTACATTTTAACGTTACAATTAACTTCTCTTCATACGCAAAGGTCGACAATATACCTAGTCAGATCATAAGTTCTGTCAAATGTTTATTGTGAAATAATTGATATATGTTTGTTTTTATACCTTTTGGAACTTACAAAAATATAGATTCTTATGGTGACTGAGCTTATTTAAAATGATCCCCGCGATTTTGGATAGAAGCCTTCAATTTGCTCGGCCAGTCGTCTACAGCAGCACGAACGAGGTCCATATCAATATGGAGTGACTTCAAATCAGGACGAGGCTTTGAGCAAGCCTTTTCGTCCAAGTGTCATGTTTTGTAATCCAACGGATTTAAGTTTGGACTGGAGGGGGGCCAGTCTTCGTGTCGGATGAAATCAATTTCACGCACCGCCAGTCAGTTCTGCGTGCTTTTCGCTCTATGAGCTGGCGCAAAATCTTGCTGGAATACCCAGTCTCTGTTATTGAACATGGTACGAGAAAGAGGTTCCACAAGATTTTTGAAATTAGAAAGAGTGCATTTTTATTTTTTCCATAAAACAATCATAATTCGAATTCAATAAATATTTTAGTGACCAGCATTCAAAATTCAAAAGTTTTCGTGCTGTGACAGAACTTATAACGGGACCTAGCTCTGTCACATATGTGTAAATTGTATACTTCTTACGAATGTTTAGCGGGTAACCTAAATATTTTAGTCTAACGTAGGTTCGTAACGTTCGTAACGTTCAAGAATTTAGGCTTACACTAGATTCGTGCGTATCACCTTTCGACCACATTGCTATTTAACAAAGAAAAAAATGTGAACCACTCTGAACTCGCTTCCTTTTACTATATTAGAATTACCTTATATGCTATACTAAAAATGTTTACTATTTAATTTTGTTCGATACTTTATTTCCAATATGGACTCATAGTGAATGTACGTTTATAATTCTGAATAAATTAACCATTAATGTATTTTCTTCGTTTAGAACTTACGAGTAGGATCGCTGAAACACTGATTTCAATTATTAAAATGATTTTCCATTTATAATGTATGTCAAGCATTACGTCTTGTAATTTATTGTCAAAAAGTACATAAAAGTGAAATCAATACAACGACAGAAATAAAACGCTTACCCGTAATAAAATTATATACACAAAAATAAAATACTATCATGTTACTGAGAGTAAAATAGACTCAGTTTTAAATAAAACTGAAGCCGTACGAAGTTCGACGTTTCTGATAACAGGCTCTTGTGATATTTTAACTGGCTCTACGAATCCATGTCACAGTCTCGCTGATTTATGTGAAAAGTTATATCTTAAAACTTTTAGAAAGAAGCAACAAAATTTGTAGTCACGAATCATACGCAGTTTTATTTAAAAAAAAACGAAAAGAAGTATAAGAGTCTCGGTTGAATCCATCTTACATGACACTGTTTTCTGATCAGAAGTATTTTAGAAGATTCTTCTTCCATCCGATACCAAAAAAGTATGATTACTAGGTAATAAAATGACTAAATGTTGCACAATCCTATATTTTACCGACTTAATAAAATAGGAGGAGATTTTCAATTCACGTGCATTGATGTATGTTTGTTTTTACCTCAGAACTCCGTTATTTATGAACGGTCCGAAGATATACCGAAAATTGACATATTGGTAGACTTTAGACAAGCTTTGTTTCAGTTTAATGGCTTTTAATGAGATGTACCGTTGCTATAAATGCTTATAAATAAAACGATGTGTTGCCCGCGGCTTCACACGCGTTTGTATCTTTTTTTTTTGTAATCAGATTCCGCGTATATTAATTTCGATGATAGGTAACATGTGTCGAAGAGTTTTCACTATCAACATTATTATGGCAAACGATATTTTAAATGAAACTTTTTATATTTCTTATCCCTGAAAAGGGAAGAATTGTAGAAATTTGAAGTTGATTATTTTTTTTTACATTATAATATACTCTTATAGCATTTCAAAACGTTTGAACTTCCATACTATCCAATATTTCGATGCATACCAGTTGTATATGCAGTAGATATGCGGATTGGAAATAAATCAAATATCCGTAGGCCATTTGACCGTGAGATGGGATCGCTGCAATAGTTATAGTTTCAAAATGAAGAATTAATTACCAAAACAAGCTTGCGGTCGTTTAAAATCATTTTATCTTACAAATAGTATACGGCATATAATGTCATGGTGTAGGAATATGGATTATTTAAAATATATACAAATCCGATGTTGACGGCGGCTTCGTACGCGTTCAAAATATCGCTATCAGGAAAACACAAAATAATGCTTTAGATTTGTCTTTTTTTAGTTATCATTAGGCTTGCTAATATTTTATATGTCATTTGTGAAATCTCGTGTCATTAAGTTAAGCACAGGATACACAAACACAGACAGATTTTTTCAATCATTTGCGTAATCACATTTTGTTGCTATCTACCAATTTTTGTTAAGATCTGTCAAACCGTTCTTAAGTTAACGGGATATGCAGTAGACAGACAAACATACTGACATTTTATATAAAATAGCATATGCATAATCACGTGATTTTGCTATGTACCAATTTTTATTACGATCGATAAAGCCATTTCTAAGTTATATCGAGAAATTACAGAAAACAGACAGACAAATTTTTATAGCATATCTTTTGCGCAATCATGTGTTCTGGCTTATTTTCATTAAGATTGTTTTATCCGTTCTTAATTTAAATCCTGACGTACAGACAGACAGACAACTTTTAAAAAATAAGATAGATTTCATTTGTCAGCAGATTAATTTTATATGAAAAAAAAAATTACAACAAAAAAAATCACAGACGGACTCTATTATACAGACTTATATATATGTATAGACAATAGTCTAAACCACACACTTACGCTACATATTTCTTAAAAAAAAATATTTCACATGTTAAATGCCTTTTACGTGTAATATGTACAAAAATCAATAACTGGGGAAGTTATGTTGCTTACAATGTAAAACATATCAAGTTGTAAAACGTTAATAAATTATTGTAAGTCTGATCTTTGTACCGCAGGAAATTAGTACTGAATTAATTAGTTCGCGTCGATTACTAGCATCGCTCCGCACTCGGCTGATTGACGATTTGCGTGACAAAAGACTTATTACCCTCTTGAAAATAAATAGCGACGGCAACATATTGTAGTAAATGCTACTAAAAATTACATCGCGCATGCTTAAAAGCAAAAACTACTACTTATTATTAGATTTCGTTATATAAATCGTACAACTATTATAGCGACGTCGTTGAAACGATTTTAGTTGGAGGATTAAAATTTGTTCATAGTTTAGCAGTACATAGATTCCTCCTATTTGTGCATAGCATTTATATGGTTGACAGTCGAAGTACTTTCTTAAAATATTACAAAAGGGCTTTGTCTACACCCCACCGATGTGAATACAAAACAAACTGAGCACGCATATGTTTTAAAGTACTGGAACTGTTCAAAGTTTTTGTATAAATCAGAGAGTTGACTTTATTCAAACGGGTCTCGAGCGACTTTTGTTTTAAATCTATGGCCACTGAAGTTGAGCGAGAAAGTATTTTACATAAAAAAATCTGACTCAAGCCGTACGTCTCACTTGACTCGACAAACAGTTTGCAATTTTGTACATTTGTTTCTTATTTATAAACACCGACAGAGTTATCATTTTAATACGATAATGATTTCATTGAATTGAATCATTTAAATTCATGTTTTTTTTCTAAATAAAAATCACAAGAAATTACTATTGAAAATTAATTGAATAAAAAAAACTGTGAATGTAGATTATTTTTAAAAACTACAGCTATTTTAATTAATTTAGGTATTAAGTAGTTATTTTATTGATGAATATTTCATTTTACGAAATTTCATTACAATCGTACATGTAGTGTTTTGTTCTGTTTTACTTTGCTAAATAACGTTTTTTGACTAAATAAATAAAATATGTACGCCAACTAACGATCGAATTTATTTATAACCATACTGTAGAAATTATTTGACAATTATGAAATATTATCTTAAGTTTAAGGTTAGTTCGGCACTTACAGTTTATAGATCATGGCAACTTTATAACGGGAGGCAATAACAGCAGATTCATAGTCGTTCGTTATCGATACGGATCTAAATTACTGTGGTGTCGTGAATCTAACAATGGTTGCGAGGGCATTATCTGGCTTTCGTAGCTACGGCCGCTCTTACAGTGTCGCTTCGACCATTCGACATATTCATGACGATCATGAGAGCACGTTCAAATCTTTTGATGCATTCTGCTCGATACTGAGCCTTAATTGTTTTCGACAATGTATGCCCAGAACTTTATGTATTATCCTAAATATAACTAAAAATAAAAAAAAATCTTTAGAGGCTTTGAGCACCAAAAGTCGGCTAAGGGTGGGAAATGCCTCTCTTATCAGAGAATACGTGATCCTTAGCAGAACTATGGTAATTGAAGTTGCGAAATGATTTGCTAAACTTATTTTTTATAACTTACTATTACTCCGGAACTTAATCAGAAGATTTGAAATATTCATTTCAAGTTATATCCTCCCATTATAATAAGCTAGTTTACGATAAAACGTATACATATCTATATATCCTTTTTTTTAAAAGGATATATAGATATGTAATATATTCAAATCTTTTTTTGTATAATTTATAAACTAGTGCTTGACCACGATCCCACTTGATGTTAAGTGGTGAAGTGGTCGAAAAAATGGTATACACTAGTTTAGTAACAGCCTGTTCATTCTTCTCTTGAATTTACCCACGTTATAATTGGATGGAAACACTGATGCTGGCAACTTGTTCCAAAATTGGAAATAGAGATGGGGGAATAAATTTGTGCAAATCCTGCGCACACTCCTCAAAATGCCTCCACATTACGACTACTTACTACAAAAGTGTTGTATCTGTGGTAAATTCGTACATGTGTTTTTTTAGGACCCATTCTAAATACTACCTATTTAATCATGGTAGACGCATGCTCTAAATGGATTGAGGCTATTAAAATGAGAAGTACAACAGCTAGGTCGGTTATTGCGGTTTTACAAGACATGTGGGCGCGTTTCGGTCTCCATTAGCAAGCAGGTCGTGAGCGACAATGGGCCTCCTTTTACAAGTGCAGAATTTGAGTCGTTTTTAAAGAATAACGAGGTCGATCATGTTTTTTCGGTGCCCTATCATCCGGCCTCGAACGGAGCAGCGGAAAGCTCAGTCAAAACTTGCAAACGCACCTTAATAAAGTGATTAAACAGAGAAAGGACTTAGACGTTGCTTTAAGTACCTTTCTATTAGCTTATAGAAGTACTGAGCATTATATTACAGGGGAGAGTCCAGTAATGTTATTGCTGGGTAGAAATTTGCGCATGCGGTTAGATAAATTAAAACCTGATACGTCACGTGGAGTTAGTCAACACCAGCATAAATGTACGGCCGAGGGCGGTAAATCTCGACACCGCGAGCTTAAGGCAGGGGATAGTGTATGGTGTCGTGATTATCGATCAAGTAATAAGTGGATTACCGGGAAGATCATGGACAGGTTAGGCAGTACCGACTACACCGTCAGTTACGATTCGGGGACCAAGGACCATAGACGTGTCGACCAATTAAGATGTAAGGGCACGGGGGATATGCCTAAAACGCATAAAGTTGTTTTAAGTAAAGATGATCTTCAGTCCAATAAGAAAGTACAGGAGGGGGTGTGTGTAGTTGAGGTGGCTGCGAGCGTGTTGCCGGCGCCGGCACGCTCATGGTCCGCGCCTATATCGGCTAATACTGTGGCTACCAGTGTGCCAGAGACCCGCTGCATGTGTCGGAGGATAGCATTACGTTACCTAAGAGAGAACGTAGACCTCCGGATCGTTACGGAAACGACGACTACTTGTAAGTTCTTATTTCTCATGTTTTATGTAAGTCCATGCCGTACATGATGTTAAGTAGCGTTAAGTCTTGTATGTTTGTTTCATATGTTTTTTTTGGGAGGACGTGTTGTATCTGTGGTAATTTCGTACATGTGTTTGTACATTCACTGTTGAGAACGAATGTACGAACACCTGAGTGATTCAGTCTGCAATAAATACTATACCCAGCACCCGTCTTTTATTTAATAAAGAGAAAACACAGCAGAAAGTGGACATGGATATCGCCCGATGGTAAGAAAAGAAACGAAATAGATTGCAGTCTCACGAACAAATCAAAAATATTTTCTAATATTGACGTTATTAATCAACTTAACTACAATACAGATCACAGAATGTTTGAGGACAAGTATACTTAATAGAACCAAAAATACGTAGAACAAACCATCGTAATAGCAAAAAATCAATACTTTTATCTATTTTAAAGACGTTTTAGAACAATGAGAGAAAATTTTTGGAAACAATAAAGAATATCATTGATGTTCAAAAGAAATACGACCTGTTTGAAAACGAATCAAAGAAATTTAATAATAAATGTATAATAAACAATGGACAAAAAGACAAAATAGGTCCAGAGGCGAGAAGATTGATAGCTCAAAGGAGGTGCTTATATGAATATCGGAAAAGCAACAAAGAAAAGATAGGAAAAATAAGTAAAGAAATCAACCGACAAATCAGAAAACATAGACACAACATAAGAAAAAAATACAATAAATTACTACATTGAAAAATAAGGCGGAATTAAGAAAACGTTGGATCAGCTAAGGGAAAGTAAATACTGGATGACACATCATAAAACAAGAAAAATAAAAGAAACAAAATCGAAACATTAGAAGTAGCAATAGATTATTACCGAGAGTTGTATAGCGAAGAAAGAACACGTGACAAAAATTACCACCTTACTGAAAGACATTAACATAGTAACAATCAAATCCCTACCATACTAAAAGAAGAAGTGGATAAGGCTGTAAAAACACAAAAAAGTCGTAAAGCGTCGGGTGCAGACTGCATATCCAACGAACTGCCAATAGGAACATATCACCGACCTGTTTAACGAAATTGTGTACACGGAATATATACCAAGTCAATGGACCACTTCAACAATAATATTACTTTACAAAAAAAAGTAATAAAGTAAAAGATGATATATCCAATTACAGATCAATTAGTTTGATGTTCAACATGTACAAAATATTTTCCAAAATACTGCTAAATCGCTTAACAGAGACGCTTGATGAAAACCAACCAAGAGAACAAGAAGAATTTCGCAGTGATTTTTCTACAATCGATCATATTCACACCATAAAAAAATTTATCGAGAAATACAACGAATACGGGATCACTTACTACTTGGCATTTGTGGACTATATAATAAAGCGTTCGACTCTCTTAAACACACATGCATATGGGAAGCATTAGCAACACAAGGCGTCGAGAGTAAATATATACGACTTATAAGTAACATTTACAAGCACATAAAAGCAAATATACGTACCGAAAGAATAGGAGACCAATTTCCTATAAAAAGAGGAGTCAGGCAGGGGGATCTACCATCACTAAAACTTTTCTCGGCAGTTCTCGAATTCGTATTTAGACGTCTCGAGTGGAGAAATTATGGATTAACTATTAACGGCACAAAATTAAACCATCTAAGATTCGCCGACGATCTAGTTCTAATTTCTCAAGACCCACAGAGCCTGAAAAAGATGCTTGAAGAGCTGGTTGACGAAAGTGCAAGAGTAGGACTGTCGATGAACGCTAAAAAGACAAATGTAGTGATAGATCTAGATAAAATCCCCATCATTGTCAAGGGCACCACAATACACTATGTCGACGAATATACATAGCTTGGACATATAATATCGCCACAAAGAAATATAATATTGCAACTAAAGAAATCAACAATAGAATACAGCAAGCGTGAAAAAGTCACTGAAAGAAATATTTAAAAACACTCAAATACCACTTAAAGCTAAGAGAAAAATATTCGACACATGCATTCTACCAATCATGACTTATGGCTGTCAAACATGGAGCCTGACGAAATCAAATACTTGAAATCTGCCACCATATATATAAGTGATATCTGCCAGCATATATCACTAACAAATTACGTGAAAAAACTAAAATTAAAGAAATTACACACTACATACGAAAACAAAAATAAAAATGGGCAGGGCATATTATGACTACCAAAAATGAAAAATGGGCGAAAGATGTGATATGATGTGATTGGTGTCCAAGAGAAAATAAAAGACGCAAAAGGAGGCAGCGTCTTAGATGGGAGGAAGAATTTAGAAATATAGCCAGGATTACGTGGAGGAGGATGAATGAAAACAATAGAAGAGAGTGGCAAGCTTTTGGGGAGGCCTTTGCGGAAACGCGTCACAATTTCGAAACTGGTGTCAAATGATTTATTAATTGTTTAGTTTACTTTATAGTAAGATTGTCGAAATAAAGGCTATTGTTATTGTTACGCGATTAAGAACGTTTGAGTATATTTAGATGAAATTCTAAGGACGAAGTTAGTTCGAAATGTTGTCAAGAAGTTGCATACATTTGCAAGATTAAACAGGCCCCACGTAACAGCTCTACATACGAGCGCTCTGTACCTATTAACATAAATGTATTCCCTTTCTGAGCTCCAAGACCTTTAATGTTGCTTTTTATTTAAATGTGTCTTACGAGCATGCGTTCGTTTCTTATCATACATATCCTAATATAAAGTATTAAGTAAAATTATATAGAAGTCGTTATATATTATATATTAGCAAACAACTTGTTAATAAGTTTGAAAATATTAAGAATAAAAGAGCATACAACAGGGAAATCAAATATTTATTTGTATGCCTTGGTGTTCTTGATAAAAACTTTGTATTAAAAACAATCTAACACTAACCATGAAGAAATTCGATAGATTTTGAAATTTTATTAAAAAAATGCAACGTAAGCCACGAAACAAAGATAGTGACGTTTATGGACCTAATGAAGTGTCAAAAAGAGTAGCTCTAAGTTGGTTAAAGCGTTTACAATCTGGGAATTTTGATGTCAAATAAAAACCTCGCTCTGGTCGACCTCTTACGGAGAACATTGACGTCATTTTTTTTTTCAAAAAGTAGTGTCAGGTCGGAATATCTGTAGTTACGACATAGCTTAAGAACTATGAATTGACCATTCAACTGTTTTGATTCATTTGAAAAAGCTGGGTACACAAAAAAAGCTCGATATTTGGTGCTAATTCACTGAAAGAAACCTAATGAAACGTGTACTCATTTGCGATTCTTTACTGAGACTTAATGAAACCGAACGATGAAAACTGCATCACGTACGATAAGAACGTGTGTAAAAAGTCATGGTCAAATGTCGGTCAGGCTTCACAGATTGTGGCAAAATTCGGGTTACCTCGAAATAAGGTGTTTGTATGGTGGGATTAGGAGGGCGTTATTCATTACGAGCTTTTATCGCAAGGCAGAACCATCGATTGGGATCTCCACTTCCAATAACTGATGAGATTAAAGCAAGAAGTTGATAGAAAACAGCTGGATTTGATCAATAAAAAGGGTGTAGTCTTTCATCACGACATAGCGTTGTCGACCACAAACATAGAAAACAGCTGGATTTGATCAATAAAAAGGGTTTAGTCTTTCATCACGATATAGCGTTGTCGACCACAAACATAGAAAACAGCTGGATTTGATCAATAAAAAGGGTTTAGTCTTTCATCAAGACATAGCGTTGTCGACCACAAACATAGACAACAGCTGGATTTGATCAATAAAAAGGGTTTAGTCTTTCATCACGACATAACGTTGTCGACCACAAACATAGACAACAGCTGGATTTGATCAATAAAAAGGGTTTAGTCTTTCATCACGACATAGCGTTGTCGACCACAAATATCTTTAGCCACTCACCAAAAACTAAGAAAGTTTGGCTTGAAGGTAGAAATGCATCTACTATATAGCCCTGACCTTGCACTTAATTAATATCGAGAGGGTCTGCTGAGACTGCCGAAACTACTTGTCGCGTTGTTTTGCTCAGAAGACCCAACATTTCTACAGCAACGGGATCATGTGACTATCTTCAAATTGGCAAAAAGTCATCGAACAAAATAACACGTATACTGTAATTTAATGTAAATAAGCTTTGAATTTAAATAAAAATGTCTTGAAATTTCATATGAAATGCGAAGAAACTCTTCCCCAACCTATTATTAAAGACCGGTACCGAAATCGTTAGCGTAGACTTTGGCATCAATTTTATATCTCTCACTTGACTCCACCATTTGCATGTTCGACTCGTTCGTTTAGATTATTTTAAAACAAATATAACTTAACTATTTTAGATTAGATATTATAAATATCATAAATCTTATATTTAGTCTATTTTTTTAATAATACGTGTGTATCCTAAGGTTTTCATTGTTGCCTAGAATTTAAATTGATAAGTAAGCGATAGAAGATAGAATGGAGAATATAAATTATTAGTATTAATAATTTTAACAGTGGTAGAGTTCGCAACAAACGAGAGGCAAACGAGCTGGCGGTCACCTAGGTGACCGCTAGCTCGCTTGCCACCTTGTTTTATAAAAAAAAATATGGTACGGTATTACAATTATGGTACGCAGGGACAGGCTCTAGCCTGATAATTGTAATGTAGTGTAGCACTGGTAACCGATGTAGAAATTTGCAGAAGAAAAGTAGCTCGGGTGTGAAACCATAGCTACAATTGTAATAGGATGTTTTACAACTGTATCAATTTTTACATTCTACTAATTTCTCATTAGTATTTTAGAACATTTTATAGATATTAGGTTTCTGAACTTTATCTACTAACTAAGCTTTAATTATAAAAGTAATGAGTCGTCTATATGTGTGTAATAACAATTATTATAAAATACAACTTTACCGGCAAATCGTAGTAAGCACTAATATTTTTTTAATTCCCATTAATGAGTTTTCTAGTGCATTAGATAAACATTATATGTTACAACGTTCCGTATTATTGGATTAGACAAACGTAATTAAAATCTTGTCGTAGCACTTAGCGACCGCTCGGTTAACATCGTTAAGACATCTCACAATTTTCTCGTCCTCGGACAGTCTCCCTCGGCGACACAACGATTGTTACGTGATCAGAATATACTTCAGTAATACGAGCTTATAGCGTTGACGTAAATTTAACTAAGTTTAATCTAACTTACATAAGTGATATAATAGAATGGAAATGCAGGAGGAACGTGATTAAATATCGTTTTAGTGTGCTTAGGTAAGCGATGTCAAAAACGCTATTGTTAATTTTTGGTGTCCATATTCACTCACCTCATACCAAAATAGCGACTCTTTTTACCCTGCGCCCTTTTATAACGAAGCTGTTAAAGTCGCTGAACTTTCGTATGTCTGTCAACAAATGAACACAGACTGTCTACTTTTTTGTGGCAATAGCCTCACTCTTCTTCCTCGTAAATATATTAGTAAAAGCGACAAATAGCAGTGTCAGTGAGTTGAAAAACAATATTCACCTCTTGTTAAATAAAACCAATATACCGAAATAAGATCTCTTGACAGAAATTAAAGTTGTTACGCTTCCGCATCGTATACCAGGCGGAAATGTTGGCCCTGCAACCCAATAAATAGTTAAGAAACAGACAAGAAAGTTACCCGTCAGCGCAAAGTTGAAACAGATCACATATATAGCACAAATATTAACGGGACATGAAGGGCTCTGTAAGTATTTGAATAGGTTTCGGTGCCAGGAGAACTCTTCATGCAAATGTGATCTGGGGTTTCAAGGTTCCATGCTGCACCTCATCTAAAATTGCCCAGTGTGCGTAAGAAAAAGGAATGAGTGTTAAAGCATCATGAACGGAAGAATAAGGAAATAGAATGTGTGGAATCTAATAAGCAATAAGAAAACGAGGGACAGATTTTTGTAAAAAGTTGGAGAAAGATCGATAGAACGGTTAAAGTATAAA
The DNA here is from genome assembly GCA_018246295.1 of Papilio alexanor hazarajatica. Lineage (NCBI taxonomy): Eukaryota > Metazoa > Arthropoda > Insecta > Lepidoptera > Papilionidae > Papilio > Papilio alexanor. Next base: position 7,567 of record DWLR01000815.1, on the reverse strand, counting down.
TATGAGGACACAGAATTGAGTGTAGGTAAACAACACGGAAAATACAAAGAATAAAACTTGACTATGGCTCCGGCCCCACCAAGCCTGGGAAGCAGTATTTAAAAAAAAATAACCAAAATAAAATCGTTTCGATGTGAATTTATTTACCTATGTTATGGCTCAAATTTGGAGTAAGTGTATAAATTCGAAGCGTAGAAACTGAAAAAATATTTTCCTATTATGAATCGACTGTTTTTTCGTTACCTGGTATGAAAAAAATATTACGCAACCTTTTCTTGAACCCTCTTTGTTCTTTTATTTAAATTACTCAATTTATTTTCTTTTAAGTAAGACACTTCCAAAATATCATTCAATGCACGAATTTCGTTTTATCGGATTGTTCCTGCGAGCAACATAGCTTTTGATACGTGATCGGAATGATATCAAATTAGACTTATTTTATAAAGAAATTTATTCAGAGAAATGACACTGCAGAAATGCTAAGTGGCTACCATTTAATTTATTCATCGCTGTTTGTAAAAGTATTTCTTACATAAAAACTGAACATAATTATTTCAGTGGATGGAAAATCCTTTTAGGCTTTTATGAGCTTATCACGTTCAAACAGACAGACGCGTTAAGGAAACTTTGTTTTATAATCTGAAGTGATCCAAGATAAAATTGTGTCAAGTTATATTCAACAAGTTGATCGCAATTTTCAGCTACAAATGCAAGATGTTGGAAACGTTTTAGCTGTCTAAATTATAGCGAAATCCCGGAAGCATCTGTTACTGGTCGCTTTGCAGTTTCTAATTTGGGGTAAGATCTCAAAACATACCGCCCCGGAAACAATTAATTCGAAAATTGCACAAGGTCTTAAAAATCGATACGGGTAACTTCGACTTCAGTAGTTGTAAACTAAGCACGATCGTCACGCTACGTCATATAAATTATATGACTATAAATTCAACCATACAAGTTCTGTATTTTCCTTCTCAAACTTAATTAAACAGTTTCAATATTAATACATAAAAACAAATGACCACACCTATACTTTGTGTAAAATACTCAAAATCTCATTTTTATTACGGTACAGTAAAATCAAGATCGCTTCTGGGTTTTAACGTTGAATTTATTATGTCTGCTAAGATTTTTCGTATCGATGGCCTAATTCTGCGGTTACCGGGGCATAAAGATCTGTCTGTCAGACATTATCGGAGATGACCAAATCAATGTGAGTAGTTATAGTACAACTTGAGAAGAAAAGTGAATAACATTTCTGTTGGAATCATTTGGAACAGGGAATTGCTGACCACACATTATTATTACTATATTTTAGCTGTATTCCGTATCGGAATAGTTCTTTATAATCGGCGGTTTATTAAATATTATCATTGTAAACGTATGAATAAAATAACGTCTTTTAATATTATAACAGTTTTTTTTAACTCTTTGTGGCAATATCTATTCAAGTCCTAAACATTTTTATTGTTTTGTTCTTTATCTTTTTTTCAAGTCAGTTAACATTCCATATTCAAACATTTACAAAAGCGGTAGCAGATCCTTGTGTATACTTAAAAGATTAGTTTTATGAAGGTAACCCTTTGCGCACTTTCTTATCAAGTAGCTGAGAACACGGCGATGAAGGTAAGTCACGCAATCGGATAATTAAACTACCTAGGTGTTTTCTATGCGGGATTAGGGAGTTTCGTTGTTTAACTTGTATCATTTCTTACAAGGAAAAAATCATATTATATTTATAATCATACATAAGAAATGTCAGAAAATTAAACTAGATCATTTTATTCAATTAATATTCTTTACGTAAACGTGCACTCGTTCCTATCCTGGAATCAGGGATTTTGAATGAGGTTTTATTAAAACTTATTGATGACGTAAAAGGATGCTATCAAATCGCAGAATGATGCCAATTATCGACATTTTCCCCATGGTTTCCTCCTCTTTTATTACCATAAATGAGTTAATGATAATCTTTCAACAGTGCTTTTTGTTCAATATCAAGAACAAGAAGAAAACTATCACTACATTTAATTCGTGTCCAATTATTGACTGTATGTCTGTATGTCTATACCGCGATTAGACTGGGAACCGGTTACGTATCCACGTCTATTTTCAATACGAGTTAGCAAGACGCCGTAGCAAGTGCCTCAGCGGCAATATGTTGTAACTGTGAATGCGAATTAATCTCTTTAATATTTGATATCTATTCAGTAGAATCAAGAGATTAGTTGTTAATAAAATTTGAAAACTATAAAATACTTTTATTCTATAAAAAGTCATTAAAAATGACGTGCAGTCCTGGATAGAAGAGATTTTTTTTAAGAAATGAATTAAAGTTCGATATTTGATAAAGAGGTAAAAAAGAAGAGAGACAGAGAGAGAGAGAGAGAGAGAGAGAGAGTATCTGAAAATAAGTACATTACATTTAAATAAATATTTTTTTCTTCTTGCACTTTATTACCAATAATTAATTAATTAATGAAAACATAACCTATACTGTTTATTTGCTTATTTCAAGCTCAGTGTTATAACATAAATTCAACTGAAGCATCAAATTAGGTTTCTAATACACAATATATCATGATAAGATCCCCTTTGCTCCTGCAATACCTGACTATCAAATGCACTACAGGGTGTTTTGAATTCATTTCCGCCCGTGCGGAAACGGAAATATAATGGAATACCGCCGGAAGCTCAATTCACTTGCAGACAATGTCCACTTGAGAATAGTGTTAATATTTGCGATAAGTTACTCTACACTCGGTGTTATTGATAATAAACCTATTTTTTATAACAGAAGCAAGCTACCCATAGACATATGAAACAAGCTATTTCATATTGCAGATGCGTTGCCTACCTTGAATAGACAGAGGAGGGGGAATAGACAGGGGATAGATAGGAAATTGACATTTACTTCTCTTATCCATACCTTTCCCTGTCAAGTCCTATTTTTTCTCTCCCTTTTTTCGAAAGGATAAGCAGGGGAAGAGGGCTAGAATCGGACCTCCACAACCTCACTCATTAGATGAAAGGCAGAAAACTTCTACTTCACGCCTGTCTTCTGTGAGGTCGTGGTATTTCACCGGTCGAGTGGGCCATTCGTGCGGATGTTGTTTTTGCGGACTCTACCACTGTTAAAGTTTAGATTCATTCAAGTTTTAGTTAATTTTGTAATCTATTTCTCAAGCCGAATACTCTCACACAATGTAGTTGCGACTTAATCTGTATAGATTTTGTTACCACAAATTTATTTAATTCTGATATTATTGCTTAATAAAATTTTACTAATATTTTAAGTACCTACTTGGCATCATTCATAGACACCGTTAAAAAATGTCGAAAAATTTGGTAAGGGTATACGATAATACGAAATATAAAATAGAGGTTCTATAGACAAAGTACCAGCGTCATTGTAAATTTAACTTCAACCTTTGTCAACGTGATAAAAGCTCATGTAAATCATCATGTTTTGATGGTCGACGTGGCTTAAAGCACTCACAAAATTTGTTTACATCAGAAACTCATTAGTGAAGAGTCATTTTAAATTTACGACTGTTTGCTGTTAACCTCTTCACCTCGGGACTCTCGATTAATTAGACTTATAATACGAGTACACGCGCTTAAACAACGCCTGTATAATTAAAAAGACCGTTTTGGATCATCCATGTGCGTAATTATTATTTACAAAGAACCTATATATATATATATATATATATATGTGTGTGTGTGTGTGTGTGTGTGTGTGTGTGTGTGTGTATGTATGTATACATATGTATGTATGTATGTATATATGCATGTGTATATATATACACGTATAAATTCTTGAAAATATTGATCTTGTTTTTGATTTCAAAATGTGTGTCAGAAGTCATGGACATTTTTAAATATCAATATTTTCAAGAATTTATACGTGTAACATAATTGGCATATTTGTAGTTTCTATTTAGGAGAAGCATAAAAATTAAGCCTAAATATCAGCGCCAATTTGTAATTTCAAGTTTATAAGATAAGCAGTGTTCTCAACGTTCTTAACAACTGGAAATTTATTGAAATGTACATTTATTAGAATTAGCGTCTTTGTCCTTATTTGAACTTCAATCTAGCAGAGGTCAATTAGCGAGATCGATGAAATGTTTCGTGCAGTATCTGTTTTAATTGCCATTGTTTCCATGTTCGTGCCCAGTGATTAAGAAACGTAATTTAAAAATTTTAGAGCGCTTTCTTCTGTCCTGATAAAATCGAAAATAATCGATAAACGGCTTGCGATTCGACAAGTATAAATTATACTTCATGTGACATTTAAGTCTAAATAAAGATACAATTTCTAATTAATAAGTTATTTATAAAGATGAACTATTTACTATGAGGTGCCGAAGAACTTTTTGTATTTTTATGTGAAGAATTACCTGTGTGGAATGGAATGTGGAAGAAATGGCAAGTGCGGATTATGTCGTACTCATATGGGTATGGGACACACATCCGTGGCCCTGACTACGCTAGCCGCCAAATCAGCTCCATATCTGGACAGGCGAGCCTCCCCTACACGGCCCCCTACACGGCCTTCAGGCATAAGTGACGATTTTCCCCGAACTCGTCACCTGAAGGCCATGGGCCATGGCCCATGGCCCAAGCCAGAAAAGCTAGTAAGCAAGTGAGCTTTCGCAGCCCCCAGAGGCGGATCTGGTTTTAGGTTCCGTCGCCAACCGCAGAATGGCTGCAAGAGTAAACCGCCTTCGGGCAAACTGTCTCCTCTTTTTCCTCGCAGCCTCACCGCCGTCGCATCTGTGATGCGACCTCGCGTAGTCACGGAGGATAGGTAGAGTGGCGCACCATAATACAAACCGTCTTCTGCCTCCGCGACTCCACCTTGAGTACGAAGATGAGGGGTGGGAATCCCTCAGTATTTGCAGACTATATAAGCACGCCGCTAAAGCAGGCCACCTCGAGCGGCCACCTCGGCCAGCCCTGCACCATGGACCGGCCCCGGGTTATTATGATTAAAACCCGCATTAACCACCTTGACCGTAACATGTACAAGAATTTTCAATCAATTATATTTTTCTGATATTGGTACTGGCTTTTCTTTGATAAGAAAAGGCTAATTAAGCAACGACTTTTAGTGTTTAAATAATTGAACAAATAATTTATTTGGGTATAAATTGTTTAGAACGATTGCTGCCTATTCATCTAGCCTGCCTTGTGGTTTTAAATTTATTAATATTGGGAATTTAATTAAACGTCCATTCAAAGATCTCGTCGTCTGCTCAAAAGATCCTAAGAACAAATTAACGTTTTACAAAGAGTACGGCCTAAATTGACTTTAAAGAACTTTATGGGTCTCTTAGTTTATAAATAAAATATAATATTTGTAATAATTTCTTATACATATTTACTTATATATTACACATTAATATTAAACTAATTTAAGGGAGTATTTAAACCGACTACAAAAAAGGAAGTTCCCAATTCATTAGGTTTTTTTTTACTCATTTATAATTTTTTTTTACCGTAGAACTTTGTCATTTACGAACCGACTTCATTTTTTTTATTGCATACAAAGTAGTGATAACCTTGTGAGGACGGCAGGTAGTCGCTAGAAGCGGTACGCGGAGGACCGCATACTTTGGAAGGAATTGGAGAAGGCTTGTGTCCAGAACTGAACTGATATATGCTAATGATGATGATGATAATACAAATTAACGAACAAGGTATCACTTAATGGTGCTCTGATGAAGCAGCTAGGATTATAGTGTTCAATTTATCTTCCGCTAGTGATTCTAAATCAAACATATCGTAACATAATCGAAAATGACAAAAAAAGCACAAGATGAGTTGAATAAACATTTACATGCATTGCTTTGCATACAAATTTGTACACAAGACAAGCGTAATCATATAAATCCTCGTTCAAAAGTACAATTTGTAGCCATCGATCTCGTCTATTGTCGAATGCGTAGACGGTCCGTTAATTAACGTAACACAATATTCAGTGAGATTGACCTGAGCTCTGTTATTTGACGCTATCACTTTTTATATTTCAATAGTAACAAAGGACAAAGGTTTTTGTGACTTATTAATTATCTATTCTTAAAATGAATCATTTTCAAGAATAACGTTATAATAATAATAGAAAAGTAATTTACTTTTAATAAAAGAGAGTGGTAGCATTAGTAGGGGGTAGGGGTCGTCTAAGACGAATTTACACCGATCAGATTGGTAACATACTAAAGAAAAGCGTTATTAAGAGCACAGGTAACTGATGAGCATGCATGGGTAGATATGTTAATATAGAAGAGGCGAGAGAGTTGTGCCAGGACCTCTTTAGGTTACGGGCGTAAGTTATATTGTTATTTTTGAGTTTCTTTTAAGGAGATCGAGTTTCCGAGAATTACTTATTTGTGCAAATTGTGAAATATCGACATAAGTCTAATACCTCAGCCATTGTACACTTGTAAACAACTTTATATTTCTGCAGTTTCGATTTTCAAACACAAGATGAATGTAATCAATAATTAAATAACCATTATTTAATTATTGATCAATTTGTATTTGTAAATTTGAATATTTTTTTTTTCATTCCACCAAGCCACCCTTGTCGTGTGTATGACATAAAATAATGGGAGCCCGTTTTTCCCTCGCTACCAAAATTCAGATTATGATAAATCACAAAGTTTTGATATTTGACTCACATTCTCATGATTTATGTCGAAAGTAAACATGAAGCCGTTTGGTACTCTATTCTCAATTATCAAAAATATCTCGAACAACCACAATTTTTTTGAATGTTTTCAGTTTAGAAAGGGTTTTGGTGTCCGTGTTATTAATTACTTTATTTAAAAAGCACTTTTTAGTTTCGAATGATTTATTGCATTGTTTTATACATGTGGTCTATACTACACGATGTAATCAGATACTCGTAGATATGTAACTTCGATAAAGAGGTTTCGAGGTTTATAAAACGCAATGATTAATGGAATCCATAAATGTTTGATTCAGGTATGAATGCGAGTTATATCAGTTATTAAATGTTGTTTCTGACATCGCTGGTCATACAATGGCTTGAGATTTATAGTGAGCTGAGATCAACGTTCCATTAAAGACTTACAAGAAACGTGGACTTCGACATCGATATATTCAACAGGAATCTTAAATAAAGTAGACTAAAAACTATAAACAATAATGGTATATCAATATCAATCTTTAAAGCATTATAAAGACCTTTAGATAGTAAATATACATTATATTCCCCTTGCCCATTTTCCAACGTTTAAGTGTGGTCGTCACAACACGTTTCCTTCTTCCATACCTACTTTCAGTCGTCATCTCAGTAGTCACTCCTTTCTTGCCCATGTCATCTATCACGCAGTCTATCCATCGTTTTGTAGACGTACCCCTGCCAACATATTCCTCCATATTCTTATCTCTCTTTGTTACATGTCATTCTTCCCTCTTCATAACATGCCTATATCATGCTCATTTTTTTCTTCTTAATTTTTTTTTTATATAGAATAAGGGAGGCAAACGAGCAGCGGGTCGCCTAACATTAAGTGAACCGACGCCCATGGAC